>JASKGM010067367.1:3728-51655 GCA_034509205.1 Ceratonia siliqua
CATGAGATTATGCTCTGTGAATAATCCGAGATATGATCAATGTATTGTTTAAATAATTAGCATTTTGTATTGTCTTGAATAATCTGTTTTGCCAAAATAAAGTGCATTGGGTATACTAATGAGATTCACCAATTGGCAACACTAAACCCCAGGTCTTTGAGCTCGCTCATTTCCTAAGTATATATGCTTGTATACTTCTGTATAACTTTAGTTCTTTATGTTAAATGTTGGTGTTAATTTTGTGGGATGTCATTGAGTGAATGGTATTAAAGGAGATTTTAGTGAAATTAAGGAGAACTTAATATTCTTTTAGCTCTGTCGTTTGGTGTTTCATTCCTTGTATGTTTAGATTGTGAGAATTTTAGGGTATTATTTATACTCTTTCCTCTTTCCTGTTTGAAAGGTGTAAACTATTTCTTTAATGTCTTGATTTTTATTTGTTTTGTTGTATGATTTATTTTACATGACTATAGTGTTTTTTGTCTTCCTCTCTCTGGGGAGGAGGTAGCACATAAGCCTTGTCTCTTGGTCCCTTATGGGTTGGCTTTGTTTATTTTTGCATAATTTATTAGTGTTTCCATTTTTAGTCTCATTTTTATGGGTCCTGAATTTAAATTAGTGGACTTCAAGGGTCTTTTGTAAAAATAAGTCATTGGAATTTTCCTCATCGTCACTTTAAAATATTTGGGGGGGGGGTCACTTTCTTGTAAAATAACCTATGGGTCTAAGGCCCAAAAGACCCTATTTGTAAAATGGCAAGAATCCAAAAGAGGTTAGGTTATTTCTAAGGTAAGGTTTAGGGCCTAATTGATTTTTTTTTATAAATGGGGTCCCAAAAAGCCCAGGCTAAAAAAAAACTAATTTATTGTCCCTCGAAAATGGGTCTAAGGCCCAAAGCCCTTAACTCCAAAAATACAAAGAATTTCAAATGAGTTTTAAGTCCCATTCAAATTAAAATGGGTTTCAAAGGCCCATCAGTAAATTCTAGGGTTTAAACATGGGTTTCAAAGACCCATTAGGATTAAAAAAAAGGGGGGTTTCAAAAGGTTTATTAAGATTGGGATTCCAAAAAGCTCAAATAAATATTTTAAGCAAGGGTCTAATATCTTTAAAAATTTGAGTTTTGACCCTAATACTTTTAGAAATTTGAATTTTGACCCTAATACTTTTAGAAATTCAAATTTTGGCCCCAATACTTTTAGAAATTTGAATTTTAACCCCAATACTTTCAAAAATTCAAGACTATTTCGGTTTTGACCCAAGGCTTTTAAATATTTTTTTGGATTTCGACATTAGAATTCCTTAATCCATCTTGCACATTATGTGTGGAAATATTCTCCCATTTTGTTAAGCTTTATGTGGAAATTCATTTTTTCATATTGTCTTCACTTCTTTGAACATTATATGGGAAAATATTCTCCCATTTTGTTAGGCTTTATGCGAAAATTCATTTTCCCATATTGTCTTTATTTCTTCAAACATTATGTAGAGAATTGTTTTCTCATTCTGTCAAACTTTATGTGGAAAACACTTTCCCATATTGTCTTAATCCCTCCTAGGCAAATTCTAATATAATTAATTCAAACTACGTGGACCTTGCCCGCAAGGGTACTTAAGCACTTACATAGTAAGACATGTCCAATTATCTCACTTCTTTATTTTTCTCTAAATTACCATAACAAAAGGGGTAATTAAATCGATTAAAATACGATGATTGTTAAGCACAAAGAATTTGGGATAACCATCCTTAGGGATGGACATTGTGGGGTGCCTAACACCTTCCCCACACGTAATTAGACTCCCGAGTCCTTCCTCTAGTTTTAAGGGTCAGTATTTGATTTTTGAAAGATCCCAATTATCATTCTAATTAATTGGTGGTGACTCCATTTTTTATCTCTGTGTTTTTCCCTTTTGTCACCTTAAGGTCATGATGGTGCCTTTTTATCAACCGTCACATTGTGACAGTTTAGCAACTCCACTGGGGATTTCAGAGAGTTAAGCCCTTAATGAATTGCTTGTGTTTCATAAAATAGATGTTTGACACCCCTCATTTTTTTTATATATTATTTCTTTCTGTAATTGCTTCAGCCTGTTGTATGCATATGCTTTAGCAATTGGTTATTTACTCTATGTGTGGTTGTTTACGACTTTCCTTATTGCATGAACTATGGGAAACCTAGGGTATATGATGATAATTGTTATATCTGTACACACCCTAGGGTAGATGACCTTTAACTGCTATGTTTTGGTTGTTTTGGGATAAAACAACTAAAGTCTAAGGTTTGTATGCTTTACATACACTATGCACCATACACCAAACCTTTGCACACACTTGGGCCCTATACCTAGGTCTATGAAAGCCTCAGGTTAGAATTGGAGGTTGTGTAATGATGCCTGGTGGGATTTATTCTCCAGGGTATTCATGAAGGTCTCCGCTCAAATTGTAAACTCACTTATCTGGTTGGTTGCATATAGAGGTTTCATCCACCTATGTAATGCGGCTAGAAAGTCAAGATTCTCACTATTAGTAGGAGCAGTCTATTCTAATAGCCATTCCGTTAGGATTATAGACCTACCTTGAAATAGGTGCACCATTAATTGACCATAGAGGCTACCTAGTAATTAAGATCACAACCTTTCGAGATAGAATCGATCGCTACCTTAAGTCAACCCACGTAGGACAATAACAAATACTCCTATTGCATTTTTAATTCATCTTACTGCTGCATTATGAATTTACATTTCGACATCATTGTTATAGGATTCAGTGTCAAAATTTTCAAATGCTAAAAGTAAGAATTGGCATTAAGGATGGAAGCAAGCACTAGTTAGTCCAAGAAGAAGTCCGGCATAGTGGTACAATTTGCTGATATGAGTAAGCTGAAGGTCCTAGAATCCAGGATACCTCTAATTTTTAGAGGTTCATTCATACTGAGATATGGGGATATCCTGAAATTACTGTATATACCAGTTCAGGGCCCGACTATAATAGCATTTATGAAATTTGGGATACTTCCCTCAGATGCTTTATGCTCTTAGAAGCCCACCTTACTCCTACAATAGAAGAATATGGAGCTATGATTGGTCGACCAGTGCTGAAGGAGACCAAGATTTTCAACTATCCATGACATAATGCTTTTCACAAGATAATTGCAGATGTGATAAACAAAGATGTTTCTGAAATTCAAGCCAAGATCGTCAAACAAGGGAAGACAGAAGGATTATCATGAGATTACCTAAAGAAGTGTCTAAAGGAAATGGCTAATAGTAGATAATGGACTTTGATTACTGAAGTTTTAGCACTAGTTGTATATGGCCTAATATTGTTTCCATCAATGACTAACTTGGTGGATCGTGACTCCATAGGCATATATTGCGCTGTGAAACATTATGACATTAATCCTGTAGAAACATTTCTTACCCTTGACTTTGTCCATAAAAATCAAGGGGGTAAGCTAAAATGTTGCTTACCCATGTTATACCTGTGGGCAACAACGCACTTGTTTGGAAAGCAGCTAGCGAACAGGATACCTAAATTAGGACCTTTTGCACTATTTCACGAGCTTAAAATGGAAAATAAAAAT
This sequence comes from Ceratonia siliqua, assembly GCA_034509205.1. Taxonomy (NCBI): domain Eukaryota; kingdom Viridiplantae; phylum Streptophyta; class Magnoliopsida; order Fabales; family Fabaceae; genus Ceratonia; species Ceratonia siliqua. The sequence goes on from JASKGM010067367.1 coordinate 7,313, forward strand.
ACAGCAGAGTGGTCCAGCTTGTGTAGCGACATCAAAAGGAGGGATATATTCTAGAAAATCCCTTAGTGGAATAAAGATGAAGTGGTCTATAGTTACGAAAAATTCGCCTTCGTTCCCCTAATAGGTATGTGAGGGTGCATTTCCTATTTGCCAGTAGTGGGGTTCAAGCAGTTAGCCTATCTTCAGAGGATACCATCTGCGAAGACCATGGATGGATTCTATTTCTATTAGCACTAGTTGTATATGGCCTAATATTGTTTCCATAAGTGACTAACTTGGTGGATCGTGACTCCATAGGCATATATTGCGCCGTGAAACATTATGGCATTAATCCTGTAGAAACATTTCTTACCCTTGACTTTGTCCATAAAAATCAAGGGGGTAAGCTAAAATGTTGCTTACCCATGTTATACCTATGGGCAACAACGTACTTGTTTGGAAAGCAGCTGGCGGACAGGATGCCTAAATTATGACCTTTTGTACTATTTCACGAGCTTAAAATGGAAAATAAAAATACAGCAGAGTGGTCCAGCTTGTGTAGCGACATCAAAATGAGGGATATATTCTAGAAATTCCCATAGTGGAATAAAGATGAAGTGGTCTATAGTTATGAAAAATTTGCCTTCGTTCCCCTAATAGGTATCTGGGGGTGCATTTCCTATGCCAGTAGTGGGGTTCAAGCAATGCCTATCTTCAGACATCTGCGAAGACCATGGATGGATTCTATTTCTATTACGATCAAGGGGATAATAAACACTTAATAATTAAGATCAATCAGGCATAGGACAAAAGTTAATATTAGGCTAACGAGAGCTTGAAAAGATGTTAATAGGGGCCACCAAAGAGTATTATGAATGGATGAATAAGAAACAAAAAACTTTTCCAGTCCAGCCACAATTAGCTACCATCTCTAAAGGAGACGGATGGGCCGAAGCCAGAATAGAAACCTTAGAAGCACATCTAACAATAGTGGAAAAAGAGAAGGCCAAACTAGTGCAAAGAAATAAATGACTAGAACAGCAGCTAAGAGGGCTTGAAGAGTCGTTGTAAACGGTCAAGTTGGATCGAGACATTAAACTTCAATGAGAAAGAGATCTTAGACTACAAGACCTTGAAAGGTCTAGGGATGCTATAAAACATTGGAAGAATAATGAACATACGTGGAAGAAGAAGTTGAAATTTACTGATGATCTATTAGGACAAGAATGCTCAACAAACACAATGCTTAAACGAATACTAGCAGGGGCAAGAGAAGAGATTGTGTGGTTAAACAACATGAATCACATCGTCTTCAATATGCTCGAACCACCATCAGCTAGGGTAATGAATGAGTTAAACAGACAGGAATACTTAGCCATCAAATGGAGAAAATATTACCATTACCTTTATGATATGGCCATGCAGCTATTAGCTATCTGTGAGAGTACTCAAAGGGAAATACAAAGTAGGCTACCCGACTTTATCATGAGTTTCCAACAAGCAACGACCTCCACTGTACCATCCTCTTCCACAAATTTACTAGCATTCTTATATCTGTGTAAAGAGCTCATTGTTCTTTTGGATAAATATGTGTAAAACGGTTGTAATGAATGAAAATGATCATCTTTTGGGGACAATGTCTATATGATAATCTCTCTTTGGAATATTGTCAACCATGCTTTATTTGTAGGGTATTATACTCTCAAGTGAAACGTGGGCCTTACGTCAATAATCTCCTAATTCATGCTGTTCGACAAGATAATACTCATGAGTGGATACATACGTCCCCATGAGCTATTGCCAACCAAGTTTGGTTTGTAGGGTATTATACTCTCAATAAAAATCTGGGAATACATTCATTCCTTAATATGCCATTAAATGGACTGACTAGTGTGTATGCAATTTCTTAAACTAGCAACGCTTATGGGATGAATTGTCAAATCTCCATAAGATATTGCCAACTATATTATATTTTGTGGGGTATTGTACCCTCAACGAGAATATAGGAAGAAATAAAATCTTTAATGCCAATTTAGAAAATAAAAAAATAAAATAATGATAATAACTCTATAACCAGTGATTATTTCAAACTAAACTAACAATTTGTTTATCTTTAGAGAGAAGAGTGAAAAAGATTAACAATATCACATCATTGAACCATCAAGAAGGGGTCAGACTAAGCGTTCCCATACCACCCGAAGAATTTTTATAAGATTATATGCTATGGCTTTAGAACGTCCCACAATAAGAATATACAAAGGTTAGAGGACAGGATGGATCAAATCCAAGATCAGTTGGCGAAACTCATGGATCTCATGGTTGTGAGGGAAAGGAGTGCGGTTCAACCACCTTAGGAGGTGTTTCGTTTTGGCCAAAGATGTGGAGTGACTATGATGGCTAACGTGATGCCTCCTCCGCCACCAATGGGTGTTAGTCCTCTGGGTGAGGAAGGAAATGCTGTGAATGGACCACGTGAAGGATACAATTATGTCCAAACACCGCTCATGCCGCTTGTGAGAGCAGACGAGTCGACGCAGGAAAAGAGGGTGTTAGACCAGGTTCTCATGTTATAAGAGAATATGAGGGCGATCCAGAGACATGGCTCATTAGGAGTGGTCAGCGCGAAAGAATTAAGGTTGAATCCCCTAGTGAATATCCTTAAAGATTTTAAAGTCCCAAAATTTGTAAAGTACGACGGGACCACTAACCCCCAATTTCACCTGAGGTCCTACTGCACGGAGCTAGCCGTAGTAGGCGATGATGAGAAGTTGCTGTTGAATTTCTTCCATAAGAGTCTTGTTGGAGTAGCATTCCAATGGTATATCTTGTTAGATCACTCTAAGATAAATTGATGGAAAGATTTGACCGATGCCTTCCTAAGGCATTACTGCTTCAATTTGGACACTGCGGCAACCAAGGAGCAACGGCAGGTCATGCAAAAAAAAGGACAAAGAAATATTTAAGGAGTATGCCCAAAGGTGCTGGGCATTAGTAGTTGAGGTCCAGCCCCTAATAATGAGTTCGAAAACTTGCTTCTATTTCTTAGGAATGATGGGAGCTCCGTACATCAGGTTAATGGCAGGAAGTGCCTTCAATGACTTCTCCAATCTCATAAGGACAGGGAGTGAATTGAAGTACTGGTCAAGGCTGGTAAGATACCAATGGGAGGAAATGAAACTGCTAGGTTAGGCCAAAAAAAATTTTTAACAAAAAAAGAAGGAACCAAAGGTGGTGTCACAACGTGACGGCCGGTGAAAAGCCATCATTTTATGACTTTTAGGGCGCGTAAGGCAAAAACGAAGAGAAAATGGGAGTCGCCATCAATTAATTAGAAGGATAATTGGGATCGTTAAAAAGAAAGGAAAACTGGCCCTTGGAACCAGATGAAGGGTTTGGGAGTCTAATTACGTGTAGGGAAGGTGTTAAGCACTCCACAACGTCCATCACTAAGGATGGTTACCCTAAAGTGTTCGTGCTTTAAAATTTTAATTTATTTAAATTACCCCTTTTTATTAATAAAAATAATAATGGAGAAAGGTGGAGAAATAAATAGCTAGACCTGCCTTACCAAGTAAGTGCCTACGTACCCCAAAAGGGATCAAGGTCAACGTAGTTCGGAAATAGTTTTATTAAGTTGATTTAAACGAAAAGACATTAGGATATTTAGGGAAAATTAAATTTTCACTTAAAGCCTGGATAGTGATTCATGACATTGGAGAGAACGTGCCTCCACTAAATGCCTGTGAAAATTGAGACTTTGGGAAAATGAGATTCCACTAAAAGTCCATGAAAAACTAAACTTCGGAGAAGATAAACTTCTACTGAAAACCCTTCAAGTGTTGAGTCTTTAGGTAAGAGTGAGATTTATAAAAATGGGGCAGAAAAGAGATTTAGGAACTAAGTGGGGCTGAAATATAATTTTTGAAAATATCGAAGTCACAATATAATTCTTGAACTTATAAAGGTTAAAATACAATTATTGAAAGATTGGGAGTCAAAATAGTATTATTGAAAGTGTTTGACCTCTTGGAGCCATTTGAAAGAGAATTGTGCCTCTTTTTAATCTAACCTTTATTATTCTAGAAAATCCTGAACTGGGCCCTTGGAGCATATTCTACTAATCTCTAATATGGCCCTTGAAGCCCCTTTTGATTAAATAGGCCTTTGGAACCCAACTAGAAAATTAGCTTATCTGGTCTTTAGAGTATTTGGCCATTGGAGCCATTTAGAAACATTGGGTCTTGAATCCCCTTTTTTTTAAAAAAAAAATGATTCCATTAGGCCTTTGAAACCCTTAGAATTAATTTGAGTGGTTTTTGGAACCCTTCATTAACTTATTGGAGCATTTGGAATCCCATATTAAAAATTTGACTTGGAGGAAACAGAATCAAATATACAATAAGGATCTGAAGACTCAAACTACCTTCCTAGGCTGTATACCTTAACAATTTAGCATTTGCCTGCTGTCATGTTTCAAACAATAGGAAGTACAGAGGATAAATAAAGAAAAGGTTAAATAAGAAAAAAACTATCAAATAAAAATGTATCTACATATTAACCATAAAGCAATATTAAATGGCAAAGGGAATCTTTAAGACACCCCATAGGAAATTTTAAAAGGATGCTTTCAGTGGCAGTAGAACACAGAAACCAAAAGGGCCTGGTGTCAATGTATGTATTTATGTGATGAAATCCCAACTCTCATGCAATCATAGTACTAGCTGGCATTCAACTCCTAAGGCTCAAGAAAACAGGTTTGATCATCCAGAAAGAGACTATGCCTTCAGCTATAGTGACATTACTCAAATGAAATGCACAACAAATTTGTTTTAATTAAATATTAGCTTAGAGTAAAGAGTATCATCCGGCACTTCACCAATCAGTCAAATTTAGAATGCACTATTAGTACTATAACCAAACAAAGCCACACTAGATAATATGACCCACCAGAATTAATACCATAAAAGGCCTACTGATCATACCAAAGGGACCTATTTCATACAAAACGATGAGGTATAATTGGACATTCCAGAATTGACCACCAAACATAGCTTGATAATCCAACAGTTATGTCATTTAAGAACAACACTAACACATTGACTCAACATGGATTCATATCAAACAGGATTAGCCTACTAATTCAAAACCCATAATGCCAAAAGTAACCTGAACATGATAACAGGATTAATACCCTCTCAAACACTAGGCATAAATCAGGACGTTTCTAAGCCAAAAATGGAATCAGAATTTGTTATCTCCCAACAATTCAGGGTCAGATTTGATACTACCATCTGTAAATAGAACAATGAAATCCAATCAACTAATATTCCAGAAGGTAAGTCATTCTAAAAAGAAATAGTTACAAATTCGAATTCATGAAGTATCAAATTTTGCACATCAAATACTAGATAACAGAGATGATGGATTACCTAGCAACAAACTCAAAATCCCCACAGAGGCTACCAAAACGATGATGACGTTCTTTTGTTTACTGACTCTCAGTTTGGTCTCTGTTGGCTCCTTTGTTTCAGAAGCTCTAGCTCTCCTCTCTCGCTAATGCTCTCAGTGTGTTCTTCAACTCTTTCTCTGTCTCCCCTGTGTGATTCAGAAATCTTCGATTTTAGCTTCTAAAAACCCCCATTTGACGCTCTCAGCTTCGTTCCATTTATAGGAGATCAGTGAAGCCTCACCATGATCTCCGAGGGCATGAAATTAGGGATTTCATAGAGAAGGGTACTGTGCTGAAGTGGGTTGCATGGAGAGATTTGAGGAACTGGTGAGATTGGGTGGAAGAAGGGATATTACGGGAGAGATAGTTTATAGGGAGATGAGGGATTTTTGCCGAGGTGATGGCATGAACAGGGGAGATGCAGAGGTAAGGATACCGTGCTGGAGTTGCGTGTTGTGCATAGAAGATGGAAAGGAAATGGCGTCGCGAAGGGAAAGCATAAATCAGGTGCGTGGTTTCAGGGTCCGGTGGAGATAAGGCGCGATTTGGGGAAAAGAGGTAGGCGAGGTGTTCAGGGATAAATGGAAATGGCAGGGTGAAAGGGAACCGGGGAAAGAAAAGAGATTTGGGAATTTAGGGATTTTATTAGATTGGGTCAGGCGAGCATGGGTGTTAGGTCGATCTGGATTAGGTGTGGGTAATGGACCGGTTTGGGCTACCTTCTGGACCGGGCTACTAAGGCCCTTATGATATATATTTTTTTGCTTGTTTGTGCATTGGGCTGGTTTTGAATGGGTGTGGGCTAGACTTCCTTGCTGGGCTGAGTCAAAATTTTCTGTTAATTTGCCAAAAATGGCCCTTTTGGCCTTTTTTTTTTACTTCTTTTTTCTGTTTTTTTATTTAATATTTATTTCCTTTTTTTATTTTCTTTATTTTGTATATTTTTTTATTATCTAATTAATTAATTAAATTTTTTTTTAATAACATTCTTTTTATTTCCTTCTTTTTTTCTTACTTTATCATTTTTATTGTTTTATTATTTTTTTTGAGAGAAAATTATTAATTTCATGAAACCCTTGGACAAAATTAGGTATTCACAGGTGGGGTATGTGCAAGCACAGCAGAACTACAATCAGTCCAACCCCAAACCCTATTACCAAAATCGGAATTCTGATTTTTTAGTCAACAATAATCAAAACTCCCAAAACAATGCCCAACCCACAGTACCACAGCAGGGCATGAACCAAAGTAATAACCAGTGACAGAACAAACAGCTCAAGGATAAAGACCTGTTCTTGGACTTCCAGATCTCGAACACTAAGCTATATAAGCAACTATACAAGGGACATCTTCTAAGCTTGGTACCCTATAACCCAGTACAGACTCCCTATCCAGTGTGGTATAACCCCAATGAAAAGTACTTGTACCACTATGACGCCATTAGACATAGCATCGAGACTTGTCCGGGTTTTCGAGCACAAGTGGCCAGGCTATACAAACACGGGGCTATTAAACTCAACCGTGGTGGTCCGAACATCAATGCTAACCCTTTAGCCAATCATAATAGGGGTGGTTAGGTCAGTGCCATACTGGAGGAAGGAACAGATAGGAAGAGCTTAAGAAGCATCGTCGCATCTCGAGAGACTTTTTTCCAAGGATTGATTGCAGCTGGGTATAAAATTGAAGGAAATACAACAAGTATGAAAGAAGAAGAATGCAACAACGAGCAAGCAACGTGTGAATACCATCAACAAGCTGAGGGGCACGATATAGAGCAGTGTAAGGCATTTGAAAAAGATTTACAGAGATTAGTAGCTTTGGGAGTTATCCACTGCACAGGAAAGACCCATTATGTTGAAATTAATGTGATGTAGGAAGGGAATTTCCTACCTAAACCCATGACCTTTAATGTGAGGCCAGAATCATCAATGAATGTCATGCAAACACCCACTCTCGTAATTGACATCCTAAAACCTTTCCCTTATGAAAGTAATATGGCGGTGCCATGGGTTCACACACTAACTGTTACTTTACATAACCCTATGGAAATAGCCAAACCACAAACCAAAGAGGTGGAAGAAATAGATGATAACACCGATAATATGGCTATTAGGAATGCCACTCAGAGTATAAGAATGTATGCTCCCAAAACTACAGAGCAACAAAAGAAAGGGAAGGAAAAGGCCACAGAAGTTGCTGATAAAGAAAACTCAACCCAAGAAAAGGAGTTTTTGAAGATCATGAAGTAGAGCGAATATGACATCGTAGAGCAATTAGGAAAGACCAATGCCAAAATCTCACTATTATCGTTGATCATAAGTTCTAAAGTGCATAGAAAGGCTCTTCAAAAGATATTGAATCAGGCATACGTCAATCTAACCTTCACGTCAGAAAAGTTTGAAAACATAGTAAATTGTGTGAAGATATCTAACATGATCACTTTTTTGAAGGATGACATGTGCGCCTCAGGCTAAAATCATAACAGGGGTCTGCACATGATTGTGAGGTGTGCAGGGTATATAGTGGCAAACGTACTAGTTGACAATGGGTTCACTTTAAATGTACTCCCCTACTCTACCCTAATGCAATTGCCAGTTAGCCAGCAAGAGATGAAGAGTAGTAACCTCGTTGTTAGGGTATTTAATGGCTCTTGGAAGGAAGTCAAAAAAATTATTACTCTAAAATTAGAAATTGGCCCTAGCGTCTTTGAAGTGGTATGCCAGGTTATGGACATAGAGCCATCTTACACAATGCTGTTAAGCAGACCTTGGATCCGCACTGCAAGGGTTATACCCTCAACCTGGCACCAAAGGGTGAAGTTCATAAACCAAGGCAGAGTCATCATTGTTAAGAGCGAAGAGGAAATGCTTATATCCAAACCTGTATCAATTCCCTATGTTGAGGCTACAAAACAAGCCTTCGAAAGTGCTTTCCAAATGCTAGAAATGATTGACAAAGAGCTTGAAAAGGGGAATGCCACGAAGCCCCAAAACTGACCAAAACAAATCTTGATCAAAAGCCACCAACCCAGTAAAGGGATAAGTGCCAGATTACAAAGAATTGTGTCCCTTGTGGAAGTGATTGAAAATGTAAGGAGACAAGGGTTAAGCTGTAAGCTAGGGAATAGAAAAAGACCAACAAGGATTTTCCTCCTCTTTAAGAAACATTCCTAGCACTCACGTATATTACATTTTGTGATCCAGCCATCAATACCCTAGGGGAAGAAGAAGTACAAGATAATCATGTTGGCTCAGGATAGGATGTTTCGCCGCTTGACAGTTGGGATGCTGAATTAATCCCAGACATGTGTATTTACCAGTAATATTTGATTTTTAGCCTTGTCTCAATTTGGCTAAAGTCCAAGGCCACTTCGAGTTATTTAAATGTGTGGACCATGTTTTATCCAATGAATGAAATTCAAGTTTTTATCACACATTTCATTTTCTCTTCGTAACTCTCCTTCTCATTTAAATATTCTTATTCAACTTCATTTTTCTCTTTATATCTAGGGAAGTTGTTCTTTCCTAATTTTCACATCACTCCGAGGGTTTTTTGCATCCTACAGTTGACTCTCATATTAATATGGATATGGATAATTGTAACCTTGAGGAACCAGACTATGAAACAATAGAAACCTTCACAAAAATAATTGTGTCTTCTGAAGAGGGAATAAAACCCCATAATGAAGAGGTAGAAAAGATAAACTTAGGGACAGAGGAAGATAAGAAAAAGCTTAAAATTGTAAATAATTTGGAACGAGAGGAAATGATAACCCTCCTCCAGGAATTTAGTGGTGTATTCGCTTGGTTATACAAGGATATGCCAAGGCTTGACCTCTAAATTACATTACACAAAATTCCCTTGTACTTGGATTACACCCCTACTAAGAAAAAATTGAGAATGATGAATCCAGAATTATCATTGAAAATAAAAAATGACGTGATAAAAAAGATAAAAGCTGGTTTTGTCGAAGTCTCTCAATACCCAGAGTGGGTAGCTGATATAGTCCCGGTCCCCAAGAAAGACGGGAATATGAGGATGTGTGTAGATTACCGAAAGTTGAACGAAGCCAACCCAAAGGATGATTTTCCCTTACCCCACAATGATGTATTGGTGGACAACATAGCCTCGAATCACATATTTTCCTTTATGGATAGATTTTCTGGTTATAACCAAATCCCTATGAATGAGATAACAAGGAAAAAACCATTTTTGTCACGTAGTAGGGGACATTTTGCTATCAAGTAATGCCATTTGGACTTAAGAATGCTGGGGCAACGTATCAGAGGACAATGGTAACCTTGTTCCATGATTTGATACACAAAGAGATTGAAGTATACGTGGATGACATTGTGGCAAAATTTGGAGAAAAAGAAAGCCACGTGGCGGTTTTAAGGAAATTATTTGGGAGACTACGAAAATACAAACATCGGTTGAACCCCAATAAATGCACATTCAGGGCATCCTCAGGGAAATTATTAGGTTTCATTATGAGTCGTAAAGGGATTGAAATTGACCCTGACAAAATCTGAGCCATACAAGACATGCCTCATCCTCATATGAAAAAAGAAGTAAGAAGTTTTCTAGGAAGGCTCAACTATATTGCTAGGTTCATCATAAACCTAACTTAGACTTGCGAACCAATGTTCAAGTTATTGAGGAAGCACAACCCCAGCGAATGGGATGAAACTTGCCAAGAGGCATTTGAAAAAGTAAAGTCTTATTTGCATAATCCTCTGGTTTTGGTTCCACCTACCCAGGGTAGGCCTCAGTTATTGTATCTCTCGGTGTTGCCCACTGCCACAGGAGCGATGCTTGTACAACATGAAGAAGCAAGTAGGAAGGAAAGAGTAATATACTACCTGAGCAAAAAGTTCAATGAGTGCGAAAGTTGATACTCTTTAATTGAGAAAACTCTGTGCTTTAGCCTAAACTACCAAACAACTTCATCAGTACATAGCCTATTATACTATTTTACTCATATCCAGGATGGATCCCACAAAATATGTATTCAAAATGCCTCATTTGTCAGGCAGGGTTAATAAGTGGTAGGCAATTTTATCAAGATATAATACATCAAGTACATTACCCTGAAGGCTATTAAGGGAAGTGCAATCACATACCAGTTAGCTGAAAGTCCAATAGACGAACACCAATCAGTAGATTTTGAATTTCCTGATGAAGATATATTGGAAATAGGGGAGGCTGAGTTAGAAAAAAGTTGAAAAATGTACTTCAATGAGGCTATGAACGTGAATAAAAGTGGCTTAGAGGCTGTCATTGTTTCTCCTGAGGAAGCCTAATTCCCAATTGCCATAAAATTAGACTTCAACTGTACAAACAATGTGACACAATATAAAGCTTGCATTAACGGACTACAAGAAGTAATAGCAATGAACGTCAAGAAACTAGAAGTCTATAAGGACTCGTCCTTAATCATCTACTAAGTGGAAGTTGAATGGTAGACTTAAGATTCAAAGTTGATACCATGCCAGAAATACTTATCGTCGTTGACCGAGGAGTTTGAAGAAATCTCTTTCTCACACTTAAATAAAGACAAAAATCAATTTGCCGATGCCTTCGCACCTTAGCAGTTATGGCCAAATTGAACCAAGAAAGTAGGGTTTTCCCCGTCAATGTGGAATCTAGAGATAAGCTAGTGTACCGTTTGAACATCAAACAAAGGGATAAACAACCATGGTATGAGGACATTAAGCAATATATTTAGTCCTGACAATACCTAAATGGCATGAAGAAAATGACAAGAAAACCATCAGGCATCTGTCAATGAGTTTCTTTTTAAGTGAATCAGTATTGTATAAAAGAGGATATGATGGGACTTTGCATTATTGTGTTAATAGTAAAGAAGCATGGTCAATCATGACAAAGGTACATGAGGGCATATGTGTGAGCCACACCAACGGGCACATGATGTCTCGGCAAATTCTCAGGTGCAGTTATTACTGGTCAACAATGGTGATGGATTTCATCAGTTGTTGTCGAAAATGCCATAAATGTCAAAATTATTTTGATTGCATAAACGCTCCACCATTCTCGCTGCATAACATGACGGCACCGTGGCCATTTTCATTGTGGGGTTGGGATGTGATTGAGCCCATTAATCCTAAAGCCTCTAATGGGCATCGTTTCATACTCATTGCTATCGACTACTTTACAAAGTGGGTAGAAGTAGCCTCATACGCTAGTATTACACAAAGAGTGTTTGCTAAGTTCTTGAGGCTTAATATCATCTGTCGATATAGACTGCCTGCAAGAATAATCACCGATAATACGGTCAACCTTAATAGGTCATAAGTCTAAATATTGTGCAAGTAATTCAAAATTAAACACCATAACTTGGCACCATACAGGCTCCAAATGAATGGACCGGTCGAAGCAGCAAACAAAAATATCAAAAAGATACTGGGAAAGATGATAGTAACCTATAAAGATTGGCATGAGATGCTCTCGTACACGCTTTACGCATATCGCACATATGTGAGATCTTCAATCGGGGTGACTCCATATTCCCTAGTTTATGGTATGGAAGCAGTGACGCCTATCGAGGTGGAAATCCCTTATCTTAGGGTACTCATGGAAGCACAATTAGAAGATGCCAAATAGATCAAGGTATGCTATGAGCAATTAAATATGATAGAAGAAAAACCCATCATCGCTATCTGCCATGATCAACTTTACCAAAAGAGAATGGCGCGAGCATTCAATAAGAAAGTTCGACTAAGGGAATTTTGAGTTGGGGACTTGGTAGTTCGAAAGATATTGCCCAATCAAGAGGATGCTAGAGGAAAGTAGGCACCTGTGTATGATGGACCTTACATTGTCAAGCAAGCGTTTACTGGTGGAGCATTAATTCTCACTGATATGGACAGACAAGAATTGGTAAGACCAGTGAATTTAGATGTAGTGAAACGCTATTATACATAAAAAAATCCCGTCAAGTTGAAAACCTGAAAGGGCGACTTGAGCAAAAAGTCAGGGGAGCCCGTCATGTCGAAAACTTGAACTGGCGACTTAGACAAAAATCAAGGAAATGATTCCAGAGTACCGTGATTAAAAAAAAAGGAAGCAAAAAAAAAGCTTAAAGAAGAAATGAAGCCAAGGTATGAGAATCTAAGGAATGAGGGAAATCCTGAGGTTACACTGATGACAAGGTCTGTTTTCTGAAGAGTGATGTGATACGCATGTTCGTAGTAACATGAGAATCAATGTTGAAGGATACAGAAGACTTCAAAATAAGGCAAAATTTAATTGTAATTCATTTTGCCAGCTTTCTTCCTTACAAAATTTCAATGTTATAGTTGATAGTATATTCAAATTTGAATCCTAATTGTTTTAGTCTATATTTTTTTATCATCTGTGTAGGGACTTTGTGGCCCCTATTACATTTATATATCTATTTCAATAACTGAAGTTGATTCATTCAATAAATTTTAGTTTTTAATTCATTCCATGGATAAAACTTGAGTGGAATAACAAAAAGACTAAATTAAAATATTATTCCACAATGCTCTACTACCGGTCAGCAGGCATCACGATCAAAGAGGCAATCATCCTTATAATGCTGAGTCGACGAAGCATGATGGAATCCAAGACTGTTTGGGGCCAAGAAGTACAATAATCAACCATTATGTCATCAACAAGGGACAGTCAAATTACTAGGAGATTCGACAACATACCTGCATAAGAAAAGACAAGAGGTTAGTGGATAGAAGAACGCTTAGGCCAGCCCTTTTCTTAAAGAGGTACAAGACTTTTTCAAAAGGAAATAATAATGATAAATGAAAGAATATATGAAGAATTTTTGGCGTTGAGGTTTTCCTGGTGCTTTATTTCAAAAATACCCAACATCAGGTTTTATTCCTTTGCCTGATTCTCAAGTTTTCAAAGGCATGAGTTCCATCCTCTTTGCCAAATTTCTAAAATCTTACTATGTATGCTAATTCTTTCATACTAGTTTTCAGGTTATTTAGTACGATGAACTATTCCGTGCTAAATTTCCAAAATTTCACTACGTACACTAATTCTTTCGTAACATTTTTCGATTAGTTAGCATGATGAAAATATACCATGCTAAATTTCCCAAATTTCATTGTGTACGACAATTCTTCAGTACCAGTTCCAGATTATTTAGTGTGATGAGTTATTCCATGCTAAATTTCTAAAGTTCATTGTGTACGTCAATTATTCTGTACCAGTTTTTAGGTTATTTAATACAATGAGTTATTCCATGCTAAATTCCTAAAATTTCACTGCGTATGCCAATTCTTTCGTTCCAGTTTCTGATTAGTTAGGGTGATGAAAATATACTATGGTAAATTCCCCAAATTTCACTGTGTAGGCCAATTCTTCTGTACCAGTTCTAGATTATTTAGTGTAATGAGTTATTACATGCTAAATTTCTAAAATTCACTATGTACGTTAATTATTCCGTACCAGTTTTCAGGTTATTTAGTACGATGAATTATTACATGCTAAATTCTAAAATTTTACTACGTATGTCAATTCTTCCGTACAGTTTCATTTATTTAGTAGGATGATTTATTCTGTGCTAAATTCCAAAATTTCACTGCGTACGTCAAATTCTTCTGTACCAGTTTCAGTTATTTAGTACGAAGATTTATTTAGTGCTAAATTCCAAAATTTCACTGCGTACGTCAATTTCTCCTGTACCTGTTTCGAGGTTATTTAGCATGATGGAAATATTTCATGCTAAATTCTTGTGGTTCAGGGTTCCCCATGGCCTCCGGTGGGGTATACCTTGCCATTTTAAGGTGTTCTTGGACAAAATATGTGTTTGTCTTTACTAGTTCTTTATAGGTAAATATGAAAAATTGCTAATTTTTCATCTTTTCCCATCAAGAAGCAAGCAAAGAGGGGCAGCTGTAAACACCAAATTTTGTCCAGGCACCCCTAAAATAAAAAAATAAATTATAATAAATAATAAATAAATAAATCACAAAATGAATTTAAAAAAAAGGGAAAGGAAATTCGTGACAAAAAAACAAGGGGGATCAAATGACCATAGGCCCATATTGAAAGTGCTGCTCGGTTTCTTCTACTTCTTGCTGCTCTATTTTTTCCCTTTTTGTTTTTGGCTAGTTGCTATCTTGTGACTTGGTTCTATGGCTATTTTACAGCTCTGTTGACTGCTTAGATTATACTACTATTCCAGCTCCCTCTTTGTTCCATGTTGCTCCGATTTCTGCTGGTAGTTCCAATATTTTGTGTTTCCAGTGGGAGCTGGTCTATTTTATTAGACTTATACCATTCCAGATGCACTTTTGCTCCAAGGCAATCGTGATTTCCCTCTTTTTCCTCTGTTTTTCATTTAATATCAGAAATTTCATGGAAACAAGCTTTAATCTGCAAATTTCAACAGATTATTCAGAAGCAAGGCAAGTTTTTTTTCTATAGTTTCGTTTTTCTCCTCTATTAAAAGATTTCCACTTCCTTCATGGTTTTCTTTGTATGAAAGCAACTTAGAGGGGTTGATGGCTGAAAATTTGAGACTATATATTGAAGGTTGTGAGTCACCATTAGGTTAGAGAAGAGGGAACACTTCCAAAATTCAATTAAGGATTTGGCTTCAAGAAGGATCTCTAAAGCGGAAGATAAGTTATGCTAGTAAGAGTAAGGTGTCTAAACCTTTAAATAAGTTAGTGGAACTCCCCACTTTTAAATGTTGATTTTTTTCCCATTGTTAGAACATATTAGATATATGAAAATTAGTGTTTAAAAGTTTGAAATGAAAATGCCATTTTATTTAATTTTACATCTTGTAACATAACACTTTCTAATTTCATTAATTACATGAAGTGATTGGGCATTATTTAAGGTTTTATCTTACCTCTGTATAATATATGAACACTGAGAAGTATCTTATTTTTGCCACTATATGTTGGTTAGAAGTTATCTTCTTTATTTATGTTATTTTCTAGTATTCTCCCTTTATCTAAATCAGTATTGTAAATACTATGAGCTATGGAATTATAAATTGATTTTATTGAATATTTAGCTACTTTCATAGAGAAATCCTAGGTATACCTAGCTTATATGGATGTCCATAGACCATGTTATGGAATATTCCATCCATGAGCTTGGCTCTGGATATGTTATCTGATATCTGTACCTGACAAAGAGCTTGGCTCCGGATATGAAATATATGTTATCTGATATCCGTGCCTGACAGGGAGCTGTGCTTCGAACAAAATATATGTTATCTGTATCTGTTTCTGTTAGAGTTTCTCTTGTGAAGAAGCAGTGGATCCATCCTATTAACTAATATGAATATAGTTTTATGCTATTAAAGAGTGATTTATTCTATTGACTATAACTTGTTCTTTGGCTTAACAGTAACGTGTCTTTTGAAAAAGTTTGAGATTCTATCCATTCAAAATAATATCTGCACATTCTCAAGGCTGTATATATATTTCTAATTTCTTTGCTAATAAATTAGTATTTTATGGGGTTGTTTCTACTCATTGGGTCTGTAGACTCATTCCCTCACTTTTATATTTTTCAAATAGCATTCTGGCGCCCTCACATTTTGGTCATCCAGCATCTTAGGAACCTGTCACTAAAGACTGGTGGGTTATTTCTTGTTTGGGTAATGGAGTAACCTATGGATATACTGTTGACAGTTAATAGGATTTGCATGCATAAGGTAACATATAAATGAACCTTTAGTGTGTAGTTAGTTATATTTGTATGTGTACAGAGTAAAAATTAGATGATTATGCTGTGAGACTGTTCTGTAAGTGGCCACTGAGGCCTCTATGTGTCAAAGTGGGCTTGTCCACTTCTGTTTGTGTTATTGTACCCCTGAAATACCCAGTTTTCATGGAGAACTCTGCCAAAATTTCTGTATGAAAATTTTTCGAACTTCGGTTATTAAATAGATATCTTTTAATGATTTATTTATTTACTGGTTATTCAAAGTATCTGTTATGCTTGTGGGAACTATTTTATAGTAATTCTCATGCTGGTCATGTACCTGGAGTGGGGTCGTGACATGTAGGTCCTAACATGATACACAAGTACTAGTTCTCCGTTATTATATTATATGTAAATTTACTTTTTATTAACTTAGTCTCTTTTGTTGATAACGTACAACTATTTTCTCAAGCCTTTGATATTAACCCTAGCAGTATAGTAGTATTTTAAATCTTGGATATTATAACTAAGAAAATCAAAAAATGTCCATACTCTTTCCACCGTCAATTTGGATAATGATACTCCAAAGCACGCCTACTAGTGGTGGAGTCCATCTACACGCTTAATATATTTTTCTGCCACTTGAGCTAAAGGCTGTAGTATCCTCAAGACTAAAAGCTACCATATAGATCTCCTTAAAGGCCATATGCCATTCGAAAGATATATTGTCTTATTTAGATTTGTATATTCAATTTAATGAATAAGTAACATAGTGATACATTACTTATCCTTGAGAGCTTCTTTTAATTAGCAATTCCTTGCATGTTATTTAAGACCTGAATTAAGTTAAATGTTCTAAATGGAAGGTATACAGACTAGTTCTTGTAAAATTCTAAAAGCAAACGTCAATAATAGTTTGACAGTTATCAGTTTATTCTAAAAAGAAAATTTTGAATATTCCAAGAGAAAAGAAAAATATCTTCCAATTGGAAAGCCATTGATGAAAGCCGGATAAACAAACAAAGTTTTAACTTCCTAGAAAATTTCTCTAATTTACAATTTGGTAATCGAGTTTTCCCTTTCAATTTAGTCTTTTAACATAGATTTTATTAATAATGATTTTATCGTTAAATCACATTAGCATATTTATTAATGGTATAACTATTTTACTAACGAAATATATATTACTCACTCCGTTTTAAATTATCTGTCATTTAAGGTAATGATACACGAATTAAGGAAGCTATTAAATAGCCTTAATTCTAACAAAAAATAGTTATACTTGACTAAATTGCCCTCATTAAAATCAATTTAAACTCTTGTTACTATTTTATTGAAGATAACAATAAATAAGGGTAACGTTAGAAAAATAACAATTAATACTTCATTGATAATGTAAAATGACAGATAATTTGTAACAAAATAAAATTTCTAAAACAACAGATAATTTAAAACATGGGAAATAAATGATTAAACTTGAGAGAGAAAAAAATTGATGATAAAATTGAAAATTTAATAATCTTTCAAAGATTAAAAGAGGAATTTAGTCTAATATTTTAGTAAATGATAAATATTTTAAAAGTCATGAAAATAAAATATAAAGAAAGACTAATTTTGTAATATAGCAATCGATATAATTGCATAAAGACTATAAATATTTCAAAAAAGTTTAATGAAAGAAAGAAAGAGTGATTGATATCATTGCATATTTTTTACCACTCTTTGCAACTTACCCACAAAGATTCACAAAATGCTTCAAAAAGGATATATATCTATAATTCTTGCAATGACAACAATTTTCTGTATCCAAGTGGATCTATTAAATAATATGGAGACTATTCTAATACCACTAAGCAAAAGATCACTAATATCATTCCATTAAAAGAGAGATTAATGATTAAATAATTAGTAAGTAAAAGAATAGACGCCTTTGTTATGATTATTTTATCCACTTTTCCACCCCAAGTAGATCTCTCACTGAAAAAAATATCCAATATCATTAAAAATTGAAATAGAGAGGCTAATAGTTAAATAATATATAAAAAGGATAGATGACATAGCCATGATTATTTCAGCGACTTCTAATTTAAGTGGATCTAAACACCAAAAGAATATCCAATATCTTAATGGATTCATATGCAATTAAATTGTAATTGTAAAATTTAAGGAAAAAATAATTGTGTATGTGATATGACTACGAGAGACTAATGCATGAATAATATATAAAAGGATAGATTCCACAGCCATAATTATTTCAGCCCACTTTCTACCCAAGTGGATATTACACGGAAAAAAAGTACCCACCAACACTTATATGTAATGTAACTATATATTAATTATAAAAATTAAGAAAATAATTATGTATATATGACTATCTTTTTATACGATAATTATATATAAAAGGATGGTTCCAAAGCCTTAATTATTTCAGCAACTTCTTTCCCAAGTGGATCTCCCACCGAAAAATACTCATATGCCCATCTTCCTAAAACCACCAATCCTGTCCATGTCTAAAAGAAAGAGTGACAGTTTGTGTTAAGAATCAATGCCAGAATGAAATAGTCATTTTTTTAATCTTTTTTTGCACTAAACATCCACATATAAGGGCAAAAAAATTGTCATCCCATATACCAAACATATTTAAAACTACAAAATCTAAGTCACCATTTGTTGTGTAGTGGTAAAATATTAAAATTTTAAGTTTAAACTTCTGTGTCACAATTTATATAAAAAAAATTGCAAAAACTCTCTAAGAGTTCATTTCCTCTCTTCCTTAAAAATTAATCGATTACTGTCTCTAATTCAACAAGTAGAACTTCGAAGGCTTTAATTATATGATCATAGGTTAATTCGTGTATTGAGAAAAGTTTTAGAATTTCCCTCAAAATTAAGATTTTTAAATTAAAAAATGATGGGAATCATTAGAATTAATTTGTAGAAAACAAAAGAAAACACTTATATAAATTATATCTTTCATTTCATCACAAAATAAGTTATACAACTGGCCCAATCTGAAATCAAGGACCCCAATTAAACATTTCATTTCTTTTCAAATATGATTACTTTGCGGATATGCACAATACAGCAAATTATTCTATTTTTAATTAATTAATTTACTTTCTTACCAAACATTTTAAATAGGATTCTATAGTTTTTGGAAATTTTTAAATAGGTCCCTATATTTTAAAAGTTTGTAATTGGATCTTTATAGTTTTAATTTTTTTCAATCGTGTCCCTATAGTTAGTGATTTACTTGTGCACTGTTATCTCTAGCTAACATGGCACATAGTGTGCACACATGACAGATATTGAACATTACTTTTTGTACATTGCTATATTATTAAAATTAATAATTTATTTTGTTATGATAATATTATTACATTTGACTTCCGATTTAAAGTTAATTGTAGATTTCTTTTTATTTAAAAGTTAACACTAATAGATTTTTTTTTTAAATTCAAAGTGGGCTAAACTAACCCGTCCCCGTACTTAAGGGCCGAGGGTTAAGGTGGGTTGGGATAAAAATCCTTCAAATTGTTTAGTTATGAAAATGCTAACCCAACCTAGTGTTTTAAGGGCTAATTCAGTTGACCTTTTTTTAAAAAAAAAAAATATATATATATATATACATACATAAATTGGTGATGTAGGAAATGTCTAACGCTGGAAGTTCCATGCATGAGTAAGCTGGCGTCTTCTTGAAATAGAGCGGTTTGCAAGGTAGAATAAGCGTCACTGCTCTAGCTAAAATTTTGATGATCAAGTGTCACGACCCATTCCAGGTGCATGACTGGCGTAAGAACTACTATAAGGTAGTTCCCACAAGCCTAATGAACACTTGAGCAGACAGTAACCATCAAAATAAATCAAGGACTTCCATTTTATACTTAAAGTTCAACCATTTTTCATATAGAAATCTTGACAGAGTTTCCTTTGAAAATGTAACATTTCCAGGGTGCAACAGCTCACAAGAAGTGGACAAGCCCACTTATCACATAAAGGCCTCAGTGGCCACTTACAGAATAGTTTCACAGTATAAACATCTGGTTCTTATACTAGTCACATAAAAAATAACTTACTCTAGATGGTGCATTCACAATACTATCATACACATGCAAAACCTATTATTTGTCCACAGTATATCCATAGGCTGCTCCATTGTCCCTTCTAGAAATAACCCACCAAATCCCGATGGTAGGTTCTTAAGATGCCAGATGATCAAAAGGTGAGAGCGTTACAACACTATCTAAAAAAAAAAAAAACAAGGAAATGAGTCTACTGACTCAGTGAGTAGGAATAACTCCACAAATATTGGTTTATAAAAAAGTCAGAAATATGTATATATGTAACCCAATGTAGAAATGGTTAGATAATATTTTGGGAGAAATAAAGTCACACTTGCTCAGAAAACACATCCCTGCTAAGACCAAAACAAATTTACAGTAAACAGCAAAAAAAAATTCTTTAATACATAAAATTTCTTTAGTATAACCTATGCTCAGAATAATAAGAGTAAATTTAATAGGATGGACCATTGTTTCTTCATAAGAGAAACTCTCATATATAGATACAGATAACATATACTACAATGAAGCAAACTTCCTATTAGATACAGAAATCGGATAACAGATGTGCAAATCCGGAGTAATCTCACAGATAATGCTATTTCAAAGTATGGTCTATGGACTATCAGATAAACTAGGTGCACCTAGAATTTCATTATAGAAGTAGCTAAGGATCCACCAAAAACCACTTTATAATTTCACAACTCATAATATTTTAATTAATAGAATATAATAAAAGAGAATAACTTCTCACCAATAAATAGTTGTGAAAAAAAAAAAAACATATACTTCTCAGTGTCCATACATTTTAATACAGAGACAAGATAAAACTTAGATAATACCCGATCACTACATGTAGCTAAGGAAATCAGAAAATATTATTGCAAAATATGAAATTAATTAAAAGGGCATTTTCATCTTAAACCTTCCAAATCTTAAATTTCGCATATCTAATATGTTTCAAAACAAAATAAACAACATTTAAATGTGGGAAATTCCACTCACCTAATAAAAGTTTTAATACTCTACCCTCACCAGCACAAGTTGCTTAAATTCTTGGAGGTTCCTCTTGAAGCCAATCTTAACTGTAGTTCTTGAATCTCCCTCCACCTCCAATCTTTGTTGCAAAAGCCATGAAATTTCAAGGATTTAATCCTGCTATTACTCCTAAAATTCAAAGGTCTCCTTACTCTATAATGTTTCTCTAACTATACTTAGTTTTGTTAGGGCCATATAAAATTACCTATTGGTAGCTTTAAGCTTCAATATAGAGCTCCAAAACTAAATTTACAGAGCATCTATTACAGCCACCCATTCATAATCACCATATGAAACTTGCTTGAATCATATTTGCAAAAATTTTATTGAGAGTTTTGCAGATTACACGTGATATAGACTTGAAGAGGGAAGTCAACTCTATCAACCACAACTCTGCTAGACCGAGAAGGAGCGGCAAGTAACTCCACTAGCTAAACAATCACGACTTCACGGACAGAATAGCAAATAGCTATACGAACAGAACAACAAGCATAGCTTATGGCAATCAAAATAGCAAGGTAAGAAAGGAAGAACCCGAATAGCAGAGCAACAAAAAGAATACCATCACAACAAAATAGAGACGTAACACAGCAGTAAAGCCGAGTAGCAAAATATGAAGTTATGCTGGAGCTCCTAGAGTTTTCTGGAAAGCACGGGAATTATCTCTTCCTCAAGATTTCGTGCCACCAGATAAAGAGTAAGGAAAAGAGTTCAAGTGGCAAGTCCTTAGAGGACCACGCAACTCCTCCTGAAATGTCTAAGATGGAAGTCTCAAAATTGCTACTGTGGCTGAAAACTTTAGGTGACTTTAACTAATACAAGAGAATCTCTATTACGGAAATTGTCCTCCCTTACTTTATTTATTATTATTTTTTCTTTAATCAACCCTTTAAGTACAAATTTTGTAGAATTAAATATTGACTACCTACTTAATTGTTTAAAATACTTATTCCCACTCAATAATGTGAAAATAAAATTTCTTGAGGAATAGAACATTACATCAAGTCAATAAAAGTCATCTTAATTCAAAGAAATTCATTATTGTATAATCAATTCCTCCTCGTAGAGAGTGTCCTTGAGATCCTTATATCAAGTTTTTCAAAGTACAATAAGTTGACATAGATCCATGAAAGGTGGCATGATTTTCATAAGTGGTTATTTCTAATGTGTGCATCTTGAGGTCATTCTTGTTGGTGCTTTGGTTGGAGCTCTTCTAGTGTCTCTTATTCTATAATTTGAGCATGTTTAGGCCCTGTTTGGATCTCCTTAAAGTAGGAGAGAATGAATTCTTTTGAAGGAAAAGTGAGTTCTGGCTTTAATTTGAAGTGTTCGAATCTACTTGAAGGAGAATGGAGAAGTTGAAATCTTCCTTTAATCTGAAGGCAAATTTCTTAGCTTCAGATTAAAGGAAAAGATGGAAGAAGAGAGAGAATTTTCCTACCCTTCACTGGTGACCAAGATACCCTTCAACTCCCACAGTTGGTTGTCCAATGTCGTTACTCTCCAACAGGTGAAATCATTGTTCAGTTTTGATTTGTCAGAAAGAGGGGTTAGGTTTTTGTTTCCTACCATGCGATTTGTCAATAAGAACAAAAGATTTCATATTTCAATTTCCAATTTCACTATCCCTTCTCTTAGTCTTCACTGTGGCTTTCACGATCATCACTATTTCACATTCAATGCCCTTTATAGAGGGAAAGGACAAAGAAGCATAGGTTGGTAAGAGAGAAGATGGTTATGGCATAAGAGGAATTGTAGAAGAGGAAAAAAGAAAAGAGAAGAAAGATGGGAAAAGAGAAAGGAGAAGATAAATGGGAGAAGTTGCATATGAGAAAGAGAGAAGAGAGGAAGAGAAAAAGATGAAGGCGGTCCAGAAGAGAGAGAAAGAAGATTGAAAAAGTAGTTTTTTTGTTATATTTAATAAATTTTTTTCTTTTTATAATATCTTTTTAGGAGAAATAAGTCACATCTTAAATTAACTCTTTTTTTTTACTGTATGACAAGTTAATGTTGCAAGTATAGCATATAGTTTCCCTAATATTTTTTTCTATAGAACAGCTTGTGTACTTTATGAGTGGTAAGTCTAGTTAATTGTTACTATGTATATTTTATAAAAACTATTTTCTTAATCAATATTTTTTAATATAGTTTTATTATTTCTTTAATTCATTTGCTTTTCATTATGAATAATTTTACAAAATTTTATTTTATTTTTAAAATTATTATTTTTAGTCATGCATATATTCATTTTATTAATTTAAAATTAAAAATAAAATTTTTACCAATTAAATATTGTTAATTTTAAATTTCTTATATATGCTATTTTTAATAATTTTATCAAGCAAAAGTTATTTTAAAGTTTTTTAGTTGAACGTCTTTTTTTATTCAAAAGTCATTATTATTTACTGCATCCGAACGCAAAACAACTTATTATTCTAGTAAAATACTTTCTTTTTTCAAAACCAACTTCTCATTCTTTAAAAGATATTTTTTTTTAAAGAACATGCCCTTGGTTTGGTTGACCTATGTTAGGTCCAAAACAAGTTTAACTACACAACATGTAACAATGGGTTATTTACTTTTTTTATTTTATTTGAAACATACATGAAAGTGCTTTTGCAAGAAAAATAGCATTTTGTGAGCATATTTAATTCACTCCTTCTTGTATATTGCATTATCTTCCAAATTAGTCCATATTGCCATTTTTTGGTTCCCATGAGAAGAAACAAGAGATGGCTCCATCCATAATGTTCTACTCATCAACTCTAGCTGATTGCTTAGTAATGAGCTTGATATTATGGTTGTATTCATCAACTTGCTTAAGATAACAAGTACTTGAATTTTGGAAAATATTAAGAATAAAATTTTTTGAAATAAGATTGAAAATAGAAAAAAAAATTATCAAACCAAATCTTTCAAGAATAAAGAAAAAACTTGATCACGCTACAAACTTAGTGAGACATTAATCCTCGTAGTAAAGTGCTCCGAATTTCGCCATCCCTAGTGGCACCTACTAATTACACTATTAATATGGGTTGAACTTGATCAATTGGCCTATTAACCCACAAAAATAATGTGTTGCTAAGATTTCAAGTTGAGATATTTTAATTTTTATAAATAATATATAATATTTAATTAAGGTATATTATTTAATTGGTAAATAATTAAAACAAATTCATAATTTTTATAAATTAAAAATATTTTTTGTGGATTTACCATCCTAGGGTTTGTTTAACAATTGGGAGGGAAAGAAAAGAGAACAAGTCAAAAGAAAAGATAATTAAGGAAAAAGAAAGGAAGGTTAAATGCTAATTTTTCTTCCCTTATTTAAATCTTTAAAATAAACAAGGGGAAGAAAATGAAATATTTCCCCCTTAAATTACTTCATCTAAACACATACATAGAATTCTTTGCTTCAATCACTTAGGAAGACTTGCATTTTTGTAGCAGTTGTTATTGTGATTACTATGACACCCACAATCATAAGCTGAATTGTCAAAATGAGGGGAATTCATTAGGCTAACCCGACCCATGCCATCTCGCTGGTTACTGGTTAGGCTCAAAATGTTAGCCTCCAAGAGGTCTCAGACCTATCTAATCTATCAAAGTCCGGCCTAAGGGCTAAAAAATTTTTTTTCAAATAAGTAACCAAATTTCAAAAAAAAATAGTGGGTTGAAATAAGTTGAGCCTTTTAACCCCAGCTTTCAGTTGCTAAGCACATACTAGTATAACAAACTACAAAAATTTTCTGTTCAAACGTATTCTAAATTTATCATATTTTGTAAAACTTTAATGTTAATATTTATAAAAATGGACCAATTATAACGTTCCATTTGTACCCTCAATATTAAAATTATGTTCTTACTTCATAATCTAGTAATCTAATGAATCTCATTGTAAAATAATGTATAGTGTGAGGAAACTATAAAAGGTTCTAGGTTTAATTATTCGTACAACTATAAAAAAATTCTAGTTGAATCAAAAGATGGAGTCACGAATGTGAATAAATAATCAAAGCTGTTTTTATAAGGACGAGTTATTAGAAATGTGTATGTTAAGTGTTAGCCCATCTAAACGAAGCATTAATTAAGTTCTCTTTTCAAATAATATGAAATTAATATCAGTTTATTTTATAATTCACCTTACTAATAACGACATAAACAAAAACAGACAACAAAATAATGGTCAATTTGGAGGAGTTGAATTTTTAGGGTTCCTCCCTTTCTTTCTTTTTCTTCTTTTCCTTTTGACTTCATCTGATTTTTCAAAGCTTACATTAAACTTATTTTTCTCTTCTTTTAATAAATATTTTTTCGTCTCTCCCCTCCTAAATACGGAGGATCTGAGTCTATTTTTTTCTTTATGTTCTTTTCTTTTTTGTGTTTTTCTTTAATTATCACCCTATGAATTTATTTTGTTTTATCTTTTTGAAATGGGTGGGTGCCTTAATAGATATATCAAAACTTTGGCTCCCTCATTTGACATTTTTCTCTATGGTTTAATTTTTTTTTTTTTTTTTGAGCTGCTAAAGTAGGTCAACTTAATTTACTTGGTTAGTCTCATCACAAGTTGGCTATTTAAGTGGGGTGGATCAGGTAGACTCATTTATAGATGGGTTAGTTAATAGTCAATCCAATTCACTTATGGTGAATTAGTGAGCAAAACGAGCTAGCCCATAAAATAAATTAAAAATATAAAAAATACAAAATTTAATTAATAATTAATAAAAACATATCCTTACTCAATTTAAACATTATAAAATTGATAAAAAAAATATAAACCTTAATTATATGATAATCTATATCAAATATTCTTAAATGTATCCTTAAAATTAAAAATAAATATTACCAAATATTTAAATATTAAATGATAATTTATATTCATAAAAATATATTTAAATATAAAATAAATTTAAATATTTAACGCTTACATGTATTATGGCCAAACATTATCAAATAAGCTCCCCTAAGCATTATAAATTGATAATGAACTCACAAAAAAAATTATGACTCCAATCCATAACATAATTCATAAATTTATTAATAAATAATAATTGTAGAGTTTATAAACTATCTAAAGGATAAAATAAAATTGATCTAACATTATAAATTTAATGTACATCCATATATATCAAATAAATTGAAGTATTTAAATCTTACATATGAGTAAACATGAAAAAATTATATAAGGAGTGAGTGAAAGAGTATAATAATAAAAAAAAAAAAGGGGGCTGGCCTACTTAACCCGTGGATTGAGTAAGCCGAATAAATTTGACCTTGTTCTAAGTGAGTTTGTATTTTAACAATCTAACCCATCATTTTTTGGTGGGTTATATGAGCTAACCCACCAAGTGGAGCTCATTTTAATTAGCAGCTCTAATTTCTTCTTTAATTTGTTGTTTGTTAAAGCCGAGGATGACTTTATTTTATATTGAGCAACATTTGAGTTAGTTTCTTTGCCTTAATTCAATTTTTAGTTGGATTAAAAATAGGCCATTTACATATAAATTAAATAATTTAAGAAAATCTTTTCAACTTGACTTTAAAAATTTGACAAAATAAATATTTCATCCTGAGAATGATTTGATTATGTGCAAATCCAAATTTTAAATTCATTCATTTGGCTAGTAATATCCTCCCCCATGTTCAACGTAGAGGAAGTTAGATGCTCAAAGCCCTGAAGGTACTGATGATGGCGGTCAACTTTTCAAGAAATAGCAGCTTTTGAAAAAATTGATAATTTGGACATATTGTGAATAACTATTGCAAATTCTTAAAATAAAATTTGTTAACTATCATGTCAAAAATTAGATTATGTTATTAGCTGTCAATTATAAGAATTTCTTTTCTTCAAGAAATATTTATCAATAACACTCAAAAATTTTATGATTTGTATCATTAAATAGAATGACATATCTTCTCATTTTTTATCTTAATAATATCAGGTGGGCATTTAGTAAACTCATTTCTTGTATTTCTTTTATAATCAATTGCTAGTTGTTTAATACTATAATTTACACAATTGTATTTTTTTATGGAAAATATTATCTTTATTAAGCAAAATCATATAGTTGAGTACATTCAACCAATTATAGGGGGTTCACCAGTCTAATAAAAACATGCAGTAATTAACATGCACGCCTCATTGAGCCAAACATTGAGTAGTGCCATGGGCATTGTTCCTAAATGTTTTGCGCAATGGTTCCCAAATAAGAGGCATAGCTCTCGAACTAAATTGTTTACCAGAATTTGGGCATATGATTACAGCAAAAAAAAACCAAATACTAAGCTCCGTTTCAAACCGAGCTCCTTCAAGTGCTGCTAGTGCCTCCAGTTGAGAAACATCAGAAAAGCCCATTGATCTTCTTAGGCTTGTTTGTTTTGTGGGAAAATAAATTTTTTGAAAATACTTTTTAAGAAAATATTTCTATAGAAAAATTTTCTAGTGTTTGTTTCATTAAATAAATTATGTAAAAAAGTTTTCATTTTTTTATATTACATAAAAATGTTTTTTTTTTTGTGGGACAATGGTCGGTAATACAACAATGTTTTTTTTTTTTCTTTTCTAAGGATACCACCCATTGCCCATCGGAAGAAGAGGAAAAGGCTGCATTAATGTTTAATTTGATAAAGGGAGCTTCAGGTCTCAACCACCAAGCATGGCCTTTGCTGATAGATTCTTGAGCCTTTGTATCGTTCATTTCGCGTAGCTCTTCCTGGAGCTTTGAGGCATTTGGCCAAACATGGCTGAGCTAGTCGTATTATACCAAGTCGAAGGTGATTTCATATATATATTCTAAATCAGGTGGGCCTCTATCGAGAAAATACTAAGCTCCCTTGAACTCCATTGGGCTGCAGCTTGAGAAAACCATTCCACAAAAGTGACAAAATTACTGGCTTTGGGCAAATATATGAATGTAGCATTCAGGTCCAAGCCCATAAAGGAAGCAGTTGCCTAAAATACTCATACCCTAAGCATTACGAGCTTGAGTGGCAGGGAGAATATTCCCACACACGCCTAGGACAGGAAGACCTTATATATGTTGGGAAGAGAAGTATTCCAAAGTTTCCCCCAGACAACATAATGGAGTAAGTGCCAACCTTGTTTTGTTAGCAATGCTTGATTAAAGGTCTCTATTTTTGCTGATGCCAATTCTACCTAACATTTTAGGGTGGTAAAGTTTATGATGTAAAAAAAAAAATCGATATCTTATATGAATTTAGAATATTATTTATAGAATTAATTTATGAGCGTACATGTCTTTGATTTGTTTACTGATTCAGAACGATCCGAACAGGCAAGGTCTTCCTCTCCAACTCCAGATAAAAATGCGATCGTTAATGGAGCAAGCCAAATATCAGAAATCAGTAATCTCTCATTGTTAGGTTACAAGTGGAGAGGGGACCTAACATTTTATAAAAATAAAATAACTTTAATAAGCCCTCCCAAGCCTATAGGATTCAGGATTCAGCCTATACTAAGTCGCCAAATACATCAGTACAACCGAGGCATACAAAGTCCAAAAATAACAATGATCACAACATAGACTTTAACCACCTCCCAATGGATCAATAATCAGTCAGTTTTATAAAAACATAAAACTTCTAATCAGTGGCAGCATATAATAAAAAAATTCTAACATTCTCTCACTTGGGCTACACTAATTGCATAATTAATTTATAAAAGATTTATTCTGCAAACGACTCTCTAGCTGAAACAAAGCTTTACAATGTGGCCACAATTTTTTTTTAAAAAAATAATCGATCTAAGGGACAATGCCTCCTAGATAATCCATTATTATGGGACTTAAAAATGCCGAATCATGATGATAATTACACTCTTAATTCATGCAAAACCTTCCATGGTCACAAACATTATAAATCTCATAAACCATGGTCTGTGATCGATAGTGTAGCCTGAAAATAACACCAACACTTGATCTCACCGTGCTATATTCAATATCAGTCCACCATGATTTCTCTCATTCAAGATGCTCCTCATGAGCCCAATAGAGAAATTCATCCCTAGCAATAACATATTGTCTCAAAATCCCAAAATGATGTCAATAGTAAGACATAATCAATCAAAATTTGTGAAGACTTACATCGAGTATTTGCCCCACCATGGTCTTACAACCATCACAAAGATACACTACCAACAATGTTTTATATCCAATGATAACTCTATCAATTGTCAAGGCAAATATGCATAATAAAACATGGGTGTGTAAATAAATGTAGATTAATGCATATAAGCATATATTCAACCATGTGATAATAGGGTCCACAATGCTAGAGTGATGAAATAAGACAAAACTCCTACTATCCAAGTACATCAAAAGAACTCAAATCACCCATATTTTCGACATGTGTCTTAAACACTATGGGCCTAAGCCCCTTGGTTAATGATCAACTAGTATTAAATCTGTACGAATATGCATAACAACAACGACCTCATTCTTCACCTTATTTCTAATACTCAAGTACTTTAACTTTATATGTTTAGATCCACTATAAGTCTTGTTATTTTTTGAACTATATTTATGAAAATCTCGAGATTGCCCCAGTTACGTAAGCAGACCTGGCCATCACAACCCAGTCTAACACACCACTTATTGTTTATTTGTTACAATAGTGAGCGTCCCCAGAGCTTAAACCCATGACCCTCCTCAGCGCTGGTAGCCAACTCTCATATAGGAAAAATGGTTTATTTAACATTTTTCCATGATATGTCACCACCTACTAACATGAAAATATAATCTGAAGTCGATTTCAAATCATCAGAACATCTTGCAAAATTTGAATCAGTGTAACCAACTACTTTTAGGTTATTAACCTTCTTGTATACAAGCATGTAGTCTTTCATCTTCTGTAAGTATCTCATCACTTTCTTAGCAGTAACCCAATGGTCACTCCTAGGATTAGATAAATATCACCCAAGAACACTGGTAGGAAAAAACAAATCAGGCCTAGTACAAACTTATGCATACATTAAACTCCCTACAACACTCGTATAAGGAATATTCTTCATTGATTATTTCTCAATCTCATTCCAAGGGCAATTACTGTTATTAAACTTGTCACCCTTGGTAACTGGGACATCCCCAGGCTTACACTGTCTCATACTAAATCTTTTTAGAACTCTATCAACATAAGATCTATGTGACAATCTTAGCATATTTCAAGTTCTATCTCTATTGATTTGAATCCCCAATATAAAAGACACTTCATCAAGATCTTTCATATCAAAGTTTCTAGACAACATTTGTTTGTATCAAACAGTAAAGCCAAATTATTGGTAGCAAAGTAAAATATCATTAACATAAAGAATTAGAAAAATAAACTTGCTCCCACTGACCTTTAGATATATGCATTGATTAAATTTGTTCTTAGTGAAGCCCAAAGAAGTCACAACTTCATCAAACTTAAGGTACCATTAGCCAGAGGCCTATCTCAAGCTATATACTGATCTTTTTTAATCTACACACTAAGTGCTCACTCTCACTCTCCTCAAAACCCTTAGGCTGTTTCATGTAAACTATCTCATTCATATTATCATTCAGAAAAGCAGTTTTAACATTTATATGATATAATTCTAAATCAAAATGAGCCACTAAGCCATAATGATTCTAAAGGAATCCTTAAAAAAGACTGAGTACAACCCTTAGCTACTAATCTAGCTTTAAAACGCTCAATTTTTCCTTTGAAATCATTCTTGGTTTTAAATACTCATTTATAACTAATGGCCTTCACCCCATTAGATTCCTTAACAAGATCTCATACTCAATTATTTTCCATAGAATCCATCTCATCCTTCATGGCATCATACCATAAATTAGAGTTAGTATTATCTATTTATTGTAAAAATGTTTCAGGATCATCTTCGGTACTAATGCCCAAAATAGATTCTTGTAATTACACAATATAATGATAAGTTTACCAATTGAGCTATCAAAAAGGATTGGGCCTGCCCAGCCCATTTAAAAGGGCAGGTCGGGTTCAGAGGTGTGCAGCCCACCTTGCCATGTAAGTTGCCTGCTAGCCTACTTCTTTTTCTTACTAAAAAAAAATCTTGAATTATAAGGTTGTTAGGAATCGAACCTATGTCCCTAGGTAGACAATATGACACTCTTACCACTAGTATACAGCTTTGGATAGCATAAAAAAAACAAAATTTAATATATAAACACAATAAGTGGCGGGCCAGCCCACTAACCAGCAACTTGCCAATGGTGGGGTAGGCTAGGTGTCTTCAGCTTGCCAATTTGGCAGTTGGCTCACCCGCCTCATTTGACAGCTTTACTTACCAAGGTAAGACAAATCAAATGTAAATATGAATTACATGTCATTAAAATCAACCTGTGGACAAAAATTTTAATACAAAGTTGACTCACTAGTTTTATGATAAAACCTAAAAAATTATGAATATTTCTTAATATTTGTGGGCTAATTAATACTTTATGTTTGCAATTGTCATAATTAAAGATGTTGTGACAACTTTTTAACAATCAAATGCATACTAATCACATGACATTAAATATATGCATAAATTAATACATAAATATTAATAAAATCATAACATAAATTAAAATAATTAATTTATTATGCTAATAATGTCTTAATTTAATAAAAATTAAACTTATTTTTGAACTACGTAGACTTCTTAGTGACTAAATAAATAGTCTAGCCCATTATTCAAAATAAGACCATAATAACTTAAAATATGTCTCTAATAATAGGCTTCAATAAATAAGATTATATTTATCATTAAAAATAAAAAATTTATAGTTTGTTTTAATTAAAGGAATTATATTAATTTGTAACTTATAGAGATGTAAGTAATACAAGACTAAGTTCCTTTATGAACTTAAACAACTAGTTTAGACTAGCAATTATAAAATAAGCACATTACAATTATTTCAAGTTGTAATGAGCTCATTCACAACATGCAACCTTTGAGCTTAACAAAGTTCAAAGAAAATTGGCTCAACAACAACACAATTTAAAATTACTAAAACAAAATTGGGTCACCACTCTAACACAAACATAAACCCAAAGATTCAATAAACAATAGACTCAATATCACACAACATGAAAGCCCTAGTTAATATTAAAAAATTTTGGGCCACACTACACTAACATTAGAAGCCCATAATATCATAAAATATTTAAAATTTTGGGCTAACTTTTAAATCATTTGAATAATATTTTATAGATATTAAATGTGAGTCACTAAAACAAATTAGCTCAGTATATTATGGCTATAAATATTAAAAGTCATAAAATTAAAACAACCCAAGAGGAAAATTATTAAGGTATCCAAACTCTTATAACCCAAAACCTTAAAGGCCATAACCAAAAACAAACTACATAAATAAATTGTTTAAAATAATCTCTTGGGCCAACATATTAAAACATAAGCATAGAAACAAAAAACAAGCAATTGTATTGGCTAAAATATCATGCACACTTCGAAGCAACGTTTATAGGCTTTGCAATCAATAACAGAAAATGCTAAAGACTTTAATCACTAGCAAAGAAAAACTAAAGCCCTCAATCAATTTACAATCAATATTAATGCTAACTCATTTTAAGATTTCCAATTAAAATCAAAATGGCAAAATCAATTTGCCCAACAATTATTTATGAGCAAGCATTAAAACATATTTGATTTAGCAATCAAGCCTTGACTAGGTCAGTCATTCCTTGGGCAAATTCTATACTGTTATTTCATCTTTTAAAATTTGAGCCATTTAACTCCTCAACAATAATAGTATTATTGTTCAAATTAGAAATAAATTAATTTTGAAAACTATCCCCTTCAGGTGGATAGATTTTCAAAAATTAACTTACTTCCCAATAATTCTTCAACAATAGCAGTATTATTGTTCAAACCAAAAGAGACTATGTCATAAAGAAATACAATATGTCAGTTATAGGGCAAATCACATATGCTTTTAATATTACAAGTCATAAACTGGAGTCCCAAAAACACATTACTACATCTATCGTTTGGGCAGAGTATGTAGAATATGTAAAGTATTCCTAAATGCATGAAGCCAACTGGAAATAAATTAATTTTGAAAGTCATCCCTTTAGGCAGATAGATTTTCAAAATTAATTTACTTCCCATTTCAAAAATGCTTCCATGTCATCCTTAAATTGAAACACAATAACCCCCTTTAGGCATATGATTGTATACAATAACCATAAATTCTTCCATGCCATTCCTTAATTTACTTCTCATTCCGAAAAAGCTTCCATGCTATTCCTAGGGTAGTATGAGTTAGGGCTTTAGTTCTTAGAGGCATTGTCTATAAAATAACAAAGTCTTAGTTTGTAGACAATACCATATGATAACACAAAATGGAATGGAAAGAAGGATTAGTGGAGTAACTCGAGATGGGTTTTAGCAAACTTGCTAATGATAAGTGCTCCTGGCGCACCTACCACTAGCTAAGTATGTAGTTTCCGGTAGCGTAAACCTTTTAGAGACCTCTATATGCCCTAACCACAAACCTAGACCATGTTCTGATATCAACTTTGTCATGCCCCATTTTAGGATGAGTGACAAGCGTAGGAAAACTACCATTTAGGTAATAACCTACTTGCCTACAAAACTCATGCATTAACTCATTTCAACCAATTATGATTGAAAGGTCAAAACAAAACCTCAATTTGAAACATAAGAAATTCCTCATCATATTTAAAAAACAAATGGACAAAATTCCCCCTGAAATATGTATTATTCTAGGATACAAACAGGAAAAACCACAAAGGTGGACAGGCCCACCATAATTCAAACAGCCTTCATGGCCTACACACCAATCAGACAACTTGTTCATCATGGACTGCATATACTAACTACATGTAAACCATGCAATTATAGCTACAAACCATGAAATTTATTGAAAATGTAAAATCCTGTCCAACATTGTCCACATTTCCAAAAGTGTACTCCATTGCGATTCAAAATTTGCATACCAAATTAATAAGCAGGCTCAAAGAGTAAGGGTGGAGTTGAAGATGGTTCACTAGTAGCTTGATCTAAAAAAATTGAAAGTAAAGGGGTGAGTCATATCGACTCAGCGAGTGGAAGAAATACTTACCAATAGATGCATGAACTCCCAAAAGTATTGTTTATTACTGTAGAAAATTTATTATTTTTAAGAATACTATCTCAAATTACATTAGTGAAATAACAAGGTTTAATGACATTCATGTAATACACATTACTCTGGGAAACATAATCGTTTAAATATCGAATGACAATAAACAAAAAGAATTTGTAAAATATCACCAGGTGATATTTAAAGTTTTAAATTAACCCACATCGAAATCCATAAAGTACTAGGATCCATAATAATTCAATGGAGGAACCCAAATTGAGAACTAGAACTAGTTATCCCACTCCAGGAACTGCCCTTAACTGGTGAGACAACTTGATCCTCACCTTCTGGACCTACACTCATCGAAGGAAACATTCATTTAATCGCTCCCTTTCAGATGTTGGATCTAGTTGTTTGTCCTAAGTATTTACTATACAAGCATATGTTTTAAAAATTCTAAAACATTTAAGCTTGCAAACAGGCAGAAAGAAAACAAATAGGCAAATAACTCATGACTAATAAGAGAAGTAAAATATATAAGAATTCTACATACTTCTTGTAGTCACTTTAACCTAGCAATATACTTCCCAACTAAGCGCACTAACCACCTATTCTTTGGGAAGTATTAATTCATGAAACCTATGATGAATAAGCTTAATGATTGGAATAAAAACAAAAGATGAAAGAAAATAATTGATAGCTTTTAAAGTAAATTAGAAAGTCGTCCCTTTCCTTTCAAGTATGGCATGTAGAAAGCTATGAAGGCACTCAAATCAAAACTCACTTTTGCTTTTATGTTTTTCTCTTAAAATTTCGGCTATAAGAGCTCTATGTTCTCACCACATTAGTTAGACGGTTAGAAGAGGGAGAAGTTACATATATATAATATGCTAACCCTAGGTCATATAAAAGCATTTGAGTAAAAGCATTTGAGTGTAATTCAAAAATTCAATTCTTAACCATTAGGGATTCACAT
Source organism: Ceratonia siliqua (assembly GCA_034509205.1). Lineage (NCBI taxonomy): Eukaryota > Viridiplantae > Streptophyta > Magnoliopsida > Fabales > Fabaceae > Ceratonia > Ceratonia siliqua. Next base: position 42,602 of record JASKGM010067367.1, read on the forward strand.
GCTTACTAATGGGGAATATTATATAATCAAATTATGATTTATTAATTAATAATCATATTACTAATTTTGATAATAACATATTTTATTTAAATCTTAAATAAAACATATGGGGCTTTCTAAATTGGTCATACTTTGAATATAAAATTCAAATAAAGAATTGTATTTAATTAAATCCTTTTAACTTAGTCTCCTAGTGAATATAGGCTATCTAAGAAATTAAAATTCTTTTAATTTCTAATCTTTTATTTACTAGAATAATTAGGATAATTAAGAGGGAATCAATTCCCCTCCTTTTTGGGCGTACTCCTCTCCACCACATAGGGAGGAGGTTGTCTTGAAATTTGAACAATTCAACCTTTGTAACAATGTTAAGATAATTAATTAATCAAATTAATTTTATTCTAATAAAATAATATAGCTGAAAGTTAAATTTTATTTTATTTTAATAACTTCTTTAAATTAATTAATTTAAACATTTCAAATATTAATTTAAAGTAGTCTAATTAAAATAATTACTTAAGATGAATGTTGTTTAAATTGAGATAACACTTGTCTTAATTCAAAAGCCCCAGTCTTAAAATTCTATTGTCTAATTAAACGACTTTTGTTTAATTTAGACAACTAATTTAAGAATTATTTTTGTATCTTTAATGACAATATGTTTCTCACATTTTCAAGCATAATTAGGACAACATTTGTGCTAAAATAATTTTTTGTCTAAATTAAGATAGCTCTCGTCTTAATTAAGACATTAGCTAAAATACTATCAATAAACTTCATCTTAAATTTATTCCAACTCAATTTGGATTAAATTCTCTAAAGTTAGGTGGGAAATCTGTTTGGACATAGGAATTTCAAGCTCCAATAAACTTGGGATTATTTTAATATCATTAAGATAATCTAAGTTTATTAATCATGAAGTTACTTCATCAAAGACTCATGATTACATTATTGATAATTCCTAAAATTACGAGAAGTCAATGTTGAACATTAATTTATCCAATTTGCAAACCTAGTGTTTGTGAACCCTCGTAGCCATCCATTGACACAAAGTAAAGTAAAATTATCATTTTACCCATTATATCAATTTTGTCATCTGGTCTCATATTTCATCCGATAAGTAACCAGATATTCTTTTGAAACTTTTCTAAAATTATCTAGAAATGATGAGCAACTAATTCATCATTTCACTAGGCCCAGATATGTCACTTGTCTTCCTGAAATTACCAGAAGTGATGTAATGTTACGAACTCTATTTCTTGGATTTATGTTCCTAGATGAACACTCCCACTATGATCCCAACATACAGAGTTTTAACCAATGTTACACAATAGTTGTGCTCATAGTATATCAAAGATTACAATGGTCATGAACACAAGTCCACAATCCATCAGAATTTTGATTCTACCACTAACAGATGCAATATGTGTGAGTTCAAGTTTAAAGTAGCGGTATTAACTTGAACTTGATATCTCATTTGATTCCAAGTCATTTAATAGTGTCATTACTTGAAGTTTACTACTTTAACGATTTGACATTCATCATTCCTATAGAAAAGAATCTCATTCTTTTTATGGAAGTTATTCGGACACTACAGTCTTAATTAAATAGAGCGACCAGCTCTTTTAAATGACTGTGAATGTTTTAAATTCATCCAAAGATACATATCTCCTTTTGTATAACCCTTATGCAATTATATCTTGGTTTATTAGAATTTAGGAACCTTAGCAGCTAGAATATAAAGTTTACATAAATAAACTCTTTATTTATTAATAATAAAATGTATTTACATCAAATTAGAAAATACAACTTACTTTTAAGGGTAACCTATTCCCAACACTTCACTCGTCCGGAAGGGGCTATTCAATCTATATAAAATCTTCTATCAAGAACAGCACTCACTGACAGAAGTTATCCTCTATCGAGAATTGCCCTTGACTGATCGAGGTAATGACCTGTGTGCACCTAGTGGTTCTACCACAGTTCTACTACGGGTACCAGAACAAATTTAAATCCGAAAATCTCAATCCTTTCACAACTTAATTTTCTTGTATCGACATATCTCATTAACCTGTAATATCACAACAAGGCCGCCCGGCATAAATATAAAGTCATGAGGCCAAGAATTTATTTAGGCATAGATAATGTTTTAGCTTAAAATGCTTAAATCACCCTTTCAAATAATGTAGATAAACCTTATAGAATTAAAAAAAAAAACTTTAGTGGTAAGATGGTTATTTCCAACCAAGCTCTACCTCAAGGCAGATTCGTGTTCGAAGGATTTGTGACAGGTGTCCCTATAATTATAAAATATACATGTATTACATTAGAATCCTAATTTACCACTACTTCTTAACCTGACCAATACTAAATAAGATGGGAAATATAAGTGAGGACCCACTAAATTTACCTAATAAGGATTTAATACCCAAAAGTTTTAATATTATAGAGGTTATGGAAATCGATGTCATAGGGCTAAAAATTTAGAGATTAAAGAAATCAGCTTCAAACCCAACTAGCTTACACAAAAATCCAAGGAAGTATATATGTTTCAAAATAAGCTCCAACTAGAAAATTTTTCTAGAACTTAAATTTTAAGTTTAAACTAGAATACTTGGGGCCAGAATTTTGTAAATCATGGATCAATATGCTAAGCTCTAGTGTGCCTAGTGTGTTTCCAATTAGAACTTCAAACCTAAGCAAAAAAACCTAAATTTGATTGCTTTTCAAGTAGGAGACTCATAAATATGTCCTTGCAGTATAGTGTGAGTATTTTGTATTTGTGAGTAAGGGAATTGGGTTTAGTTGATTAATTATTAATAAAATTAACGAATCAATAACAAAAATGTAAAAAGGGGGCTTTTGTTGAGAACAAAGGAACTTAAAGCAAAAGTAAACGTGAACCAAAAGTAATGTAAACAAAGAATGCAACAAACAACGAGAAAATTAGATTGAGATGAGGAATATGGTTGAAGAGTCACTCTTGACCATTGGATACCGGCAAATGATCATAGATAATCACTCATTATGACTATAAACATGACAATGCTCCCAACTCCTTATCCATACTACTAATCGTAAATAGCAACAAGCTCTGCTACCTCAATCTTTCTTTAATTAATCGGTAAATAGAAGAACGCTCCCTATTTTCTCCCTATCCAATGAACAACCTAGAACAAGCTCTATAGATTTAATTTAATGAAAGCACTGAGGTGAGAAAAATATATTAATCTTGGCAATAATCTCAAATACTTGGATAATTTAACCTATAGTATGCTCCACATCATAGTTCTTAAAAACTTGACCATTCCAAAAACTACTAATTGCTACTTGTAAATAAGAAAATCAAACTATTACGCATTCAATCCTTTATCCTAGCATTAGATGATTACCTAGCACATCTAGTTGGCTACCTAAACAAAACCAAGCAATAATCATAAACATAGTAAGTGGAAGAACATACATAAACAACCATTCAAGATGAGTCGGATAATAGTATCAATGGATTTAATCACCAAATCATGTCCAAGGCATTGAGTTCACCCTTAACCAAAGGGATTTAGCCTTCCAACATTATAAATTTATCCGATACAATATTCAAATCCATGAAAGTAATAAAAGATAAAAGAGAATGAAGAAAAGAAGAGAAAACTCTTTGAAGAACTCCAGGTATATGAATCTTCTCCGAAATCACTCTCTTTAACCTTTCTTTTCTTCTCACCCTCTCTTCTAAGGCTTCTCTCTCAATTTCCAGAAGTTAGAATGTGCTAAAATAAAGTGGGAAACTAATTTTAAAGTAAAAGACGCATGCATGGACTACAGCGCCAGCTTTCAAATTTTGATTTAGGGGTAGCATTGGGCGCTGCTACCCTAGCTTATAGACACCACTACGCCTACCTACAATGGAAGCATAAGCACCAGTGCTGCGACTCTAAGCCTTGGTGGTTTTGGAATCTCCTTTTGGGCGCCACAGCGCTGTCTTAAAGATTGGGGCACCAAACTCTCAAGTCTGTGACACTTTTTCTTTAATTTTAAGCATTGAGACTTTTAACTTGGACCCAAAAATAAGCATTTGAAACTCTTTTCCACATAGACTTGCTTCCAACTTGTTCCAAATCTCGTCCACATAGACTTGCTTCCAACTTGTTCCAAATCTCGTCTAATTTGAACCACGTTACCCCATAATTGAATTATCACTTCAAAATACCTACAAAATATAAAATAAAACTAAGAACACAAGAAACTCAAGAACAAAGTAATCAAATGCAAGAAAATTCAACATAAAAGTATGACAAAATAAGCACTAATCAATGCTATAAACATATATATAATGAGGAAAATTAAAAACCTTATGTTGTACGAAATCGAGAGAAATTAAGTGGTCTTAATACATGTAATGAATGAGTAATCTAATTAAATTATAAAAGACATAGCCAACTTTCAACTTACTGCCATTAATTGTCTCTCCACATACTATGGTACATTTTGGGGAAAATAACATCAAATTCCCATGATGTTAACTTGGAAGTTAATAGACCAAGGGGCTAAGAAAAATCTAACACCCACAAAACAAAAATGCAACCCAAAAATGCTAGAATAAAATAGCATTACAATTTAGCTTCAAATAGGAAAAAAAAAGAAGTTATCTACTTATCGAAAACGAATATTTTTTGCAATTAAACCACACAAAAGAAACTTCCTGACTTGAACAAATGAGGGCAGAAGCTTGTTGAAGGAGAAGGCAACTGATCGAAGGAGAATGGCTCAGAATGAGGGAGGGAATCAAGAACAGATGTGAAGATGGGAGAGTGTGTACTAGGAGGAAAAATTGGTAAACTAACTAAGGAAGGATTCTAGGACTTCTAACCCAAAATATCTTCTTCACTTTTGCCATTTAGTCCATTGTTTTCTTCCAATTAACTTAACCACCCCAAAATTGTCTCTTATTAATATTTCTAGCATTTTTTATTTGTTTCTAAAATCGGCCCAAATATTTTGTTACTTAAATCATATTTTATTATCACATTAAGATACTACAAATTTTTATAGTGACCCTCGTGTAGGTATGAAAGGTCCATAATCTTCCCTATTCACTACAACAATGAAAGACGTGGTAGTAACACATTTCATTATGAGGCTGATCCACCTCTCTTCAAATTCCAACTGCCCCATCATAGCATCAAGAAAGCTCTACTCTAACTTATCATAAGCCTTACTTATATAAGCAAGTAGCTCTACTCTCTAGAAGCTCCTATTCTTTAGAGCATGGATAAGCTCGTAAGTAATTAACGCATTGTTAACAATATGTCGATTAGGAACAAAGGTGCTTTGATATTATGAAATGACACTTAAAAGCATATCTTTCAACTGGTTGACAAGGACATTTGGAACAATTTTGTAGAAGATATTTGTTGTGCGAATAATATGCAAATGCAAATATACACTATTATCTAACAAGTAATAAAGTGATAAGTAGAGTATCGTTCCCATAGGGATTTACTACTAATTGTCAAGTATTAAAATTAGCCTTCTCAACCTTAATCAAACTAACTAATAGCAATTAATTAAATTAAGAAAAAATAAACTAACAGAAAAGTTAAAGAAATCAAGTAAGAGATGAAATTCACTAAGCCTAGGATTACAATCTTTCCCCACACTTCATAAGAATCAATTCCTCCCTCAATTACTCAATTAATTAATTAACCCAATTGTAGCCAGGACCCTAAATCATCCAATTATTTTCCCAAGAGTAAGTGGAAATACCCCTAGTTAGAATTACCCTATATTCATATGAGAAATTACTAATATAAGAATTCATTAAGTTCAATCCCTTTATAGTGCACATATTATGCCGGTATATTCCTTTCCTGACGATCACATGTCTCTACTTAAGGCTAAACCCCAAAGTCTCTAGGGTTCCTAAATTCAATCTAATTAATGGCCAATCAATTAAAAGCGGTAAGTATGGATGGAGAAAACAATCAAATGATAATCAATCGCGATTAATGAGAAAAAGAATCAAGTTAAACTACATGTGGGTTCCAGTTGTAATGTTAGATGAAAATCTACTCCATTAAAAGAGTTGTAAAAGCACATGGCAACGTTACAACCAACATAAGAAATTCTAAGATGAAAAGTTAAGAGAATCATAAATAAAACAATCGATAGGCTAAAAATCTTTGATCTCTCAGTTTCTCGTCTCCTAGAACTCCCACGTAGCCATAGTACTTTTTTCTCCCAAAACTTAGCTCCTTTCTCTCTAAGTCAAAAGTCCCCAATTCTAGTATATATGCTGATTTTTATGATAATTGATGTATGGGAGACATGGCTTGAAGGGTTAGAACTTTTTCACAAGATTAGCCGCTATATACATATATGTGCTATATATATGTTGTGTGTATATATTTTATATATATATGTAATAACAAAAGGATCGATATAAGAGATAAGAGCAAAATATATATAGAAAACAGATATGTTATTGCTGAAAGATATATAAAACTTACAAAGGAGCATCGAACAAAATTCTTCTAAATCTTACAACAGAATATAGAAGAGGGTATTTCGAACGATGCTAATTACTGAAACTAGAATGCCTTTTATAGAGAAGGCGATCTAGTAATTACATTTCATTTACATGAATTTACATTTCATTTACTGTAGACTGATTCCTTGCTTTTTGCTTTTGACTGTAGTATTTTTGCTTTTATTTGTCGGCACCACAGAATACTGCCAGGTAAGCAAGTAATTGTTGCCTTTTTCCTGTAGACTTTTGACAAAGCTGCAAAATGAGCTGTCTGGTCATTATTGTTTGATGTCGGCACCTTAGGACGGTTGCTAGCTGTATTAAGGGAATTCTTCGCTAAATTCAATGCCGAAGCAGTCATCTTCATTTTCTTGCTCATAATTGGAAGAAGCTTTAGAGGATGATGCTGATCCGACTTGAGAGACAAAATCCTGGACCTTTTTGTTAAACTGCTCTGGGTCCACGATATTTGTGAGTTCTGACAATAGTTTAGCCTTTTCTTTAACAAATGGAGTGAGAGCAGGAGAATGCTCAAACTTGATATATTGTGGATTATTTGAAATCCACTTATTGATGTAGGTACTGTTTGCATATTCCTGTAGATATTTCTTCTATCACTTGACGCTGAACTTGCAAATAAGATAGCTAAGAGTGGGACAAAGGGTAACCCCTTTTACAACTATAAAATTCCAACTTACTACCCACGGGATCTGAAAATGGTAGCAAAAATAAAAGGGTTTTTCACTGTCTAGATACCGAACGGCAGCATGAAAATGGTTGTAGCCTTCCAATACGGTAGGGGGAAGGATTTGTTTAACAGGTCTGAATGTGTGAAACCATTCTAAGAACCAATTTGGGAATTGATCCGAACAGTTACGAGTAAACCAAATGAACCAGGAATGATTGTAATTTCTGTAATACATTGTATTGTACCAGGTTGCTTTATAATCTTGATAATTGTAAGTCAGGTCATGGTAATTGACTGAGAACTTTTTCGCTGTATATGGTGATTGCCTCCAAGCCGAATGGGAGAGGACTTGATTGATTTTAATTTAGGAGAATTCCCTGCTTGTAGAGTCTTTCTGATGACTAATTAAGGCTGATCCTGAATCAACCAGAATAAGTTCATAGTAAAGACGATCCTTCTTAAAATATGTAGGGATAAAATTCCATATTTTTTTTGTAGCATGAGCCGAAAATATAGCTGTAATTGTATCATTAACATTATCTCTGTATTGATCCTGTTCTAAAGGACACACAGAAAAAGTGTAATCCTTACAAACATATTGTGGTTCTTCTGTAGGTTTCTTAGCTGTAGAAGCAACTTTTTCTGCAAAGGTAGCCGATTGGCTACTTGATGATTGTACATGGATTATGTCGGTAGCATAATTAGCTGGAGTTTTTGGCTTAGCAGTTTTGGTTGGGTTGTTTGGCTGTAGAAGGGCTTTACCCTTATTTCTACGGGATGAGCCACCACGGGATGAGCTCATTTGAAAGATGGGTTGGAAAGAGGTTTTGCCTGTAAGAATTCTCTTGTCAAAAACTCAATAAGAGAATTATTTATTCCTTTAATAAATTCAATATCAAAGTCAAAACAAGATAACAAAGCTTGCCATCGAGCAAAAATATGCTTTGAAACAAGGTTTTGAACATCTTTTTGTAAAACATCTTTTGCTGCTTTGCAATCCACCTGTAAAAGAAACTTTTGGTTTATCAAATCGTTTTAAAATTTCATAATGCATAAAACGATGGATAAAATTTCCTTTTTGATGGTGGAGTATTTCTTTTGACTGTCAATCCATGCTCCAGAGTGATACTTTACTACCTGCTCTGTGGATTCAATTTTTTGCTTAAGGATACCTCCAAAGCCTATGTCTGAAGCATCAGTCTCTACAATCTTAAAAGCTGTATGGTTAGGGATACCTAGATAAGGGAAACTCTTAACTTGTTGTTTTAATTCCCTAACTACTTGGGTCATTTGTTGATTCCAAGCAGGAGGTTGCTTCTGTAATCTTAAAAATAAAGGCTTACACTTTTTCCTAAGATGGGGAAGGAAGTCTGACACATAGTTAAGACATCCTAAAAACCTTTGTAATTGATTTTTATCTTTAATTTCATCTGGAAATTTATCTGCGAATTCTATAACCCTATGGGTAGGAGTAATAGATCCTTGATAAATTTCAAAGCCTAAAAATTTAACTTTAACTTGGAAAAGTTTCATCTTTGTAGCAGAGACAACTAATCCATTTTTCTTTATTATGTCAGTAAATTCCTGAAGATGTCTAAAGTGTTGTTCTATGGAGTTAGAGAACACTAAAACATCGTCAATATACACAATAGTAAATCTTGTGTAAGGATTGAATATATCATTCATTATTTGTTGGAATTCAGAGGGTGCATTTTTTAGACCAAAGGGCATTACTTTCCATTCGTAATGACCAAAAGGCACCATGAAAGCAGTTTTATATCTATCTTCTTCTTTAACTTGTATCTGATAATATCCTGATTTCATATCAAACTTTGAAAAG
>JASKGM010067368.1:0-16676 GCA_034509205.1 Ceratonia siliqua
TGGGCCGGCAATCCTGATGACCGAACCTCAACCTCTGCTTGAATTCTTTTCCTCGGTGACAATCTTATCTCCTGGAGTACCCGAAAACAACGGTCTGTTGCCCGCTCTTCTACTGAAGCTGAGTATCGTGCTCTTGCCACTGCCACCTCCGAGCTCGCTTGGATTAAATCACTTCTCACTGAACTTGGTGTCCCTTTGCAGCAAACGCCTGTCGTTATGTGTGACAATATTGGTGCTACTCATCTCAGTGTAAATCCTGTTTTCCACTCCCGCATGAAACACATTGCCATTGATCTTAACTTTGTTCGGGATCATGTCAACAAAGGTCTTCAAAAAGTATCCCATGTGAGCACTCATGATCAGTTGGCTGACATCTTAACCAAACCACTCTCTCGACAACGATTTCAGCTTCTTCGATCCAAGATTGGTGTCTCCGATGGAGCCTCCATCTTGCGGGGGCGTATCAGAGAAGAATCCTAAACATTACTGCAATACAGCTCATGCAAATCAGATATGGAAATCAGATCAGCACAAGTCAAGGAGAATCAATCACAACCAAATATGGAATCATGACAGCATCAACCAAATCCTCTTTTGACCGTTATGTGTAATCTTGCCTTGTATCAAACATCTACTGCATTCTAAATATTTGTAAAAAACAGAGCATCAATGAGAAACAAAGTCTTTCAATTATTCTCTTTGTTTAAACTTCTTTAATCTTGTGGTTTCGGCTGTCAAATCTTTCTTCAGTTCTGGGAAATTGCTTAGGTAGTGGTAACTACTGCCATTGCTCTTATTCCTAAGGTTCCCAATCCTACCTCGTTAAGGGACTATAGACCTATCTCTTGTTGTAACACTATCGTAAAGGGCATTGCTCAAATTATTGCCAATCGTTTTAAAGCCTCTCTACCCGGAAGACAGCAAACCGCCTTTGTGCAGGGGCGTAGAATTGGGGATAATATTTGACTTGCTTAGTAGCTGATGAGAAATTCTCACAAACCTAAAGGTATGCCTCGTTGTGCACTAAAAGTAGACCTGATGAAAGCTTTTGACACAGTGCGATGGGACTTTCTCTTGACTGTTCTACGGATTGTAGGCTTCCCAGAAACTATCGTTCGTTGGATTGAGGAATGTATTACAACTCCTAAGTTCTCCATCTCTTTGAATGGGAACTCAATGGCTACTTTGCTGGAGGAAGGGGATTAAGGCAAAGGGACCCTCTCGGACCTTACCTCTTAGTTCTTGAAAAGGTATGGAACCGAACGAAAAGAAGCCGGGTCTAATGGATAATGGAACCGGATATGCTACTATATCTACTGGTCCTAGGTATGCTTATGGAGCTGCTTCAAGCTCTCGACCTGGTTAAGATGCTGCCCTTGCTTCTGTCACTAGAAAATCTACACCAGGACCTGTGGAACCAAGCTAAGGTCACTAGTGAATCTACGTATGGAGCTGGGCGAAGGGATGCTGGTATGGCTCTAGATCACGAAGGAATCTGCCTATCGATCCGGCTAAGATGATGCCTATGATGCTGCTGGTACTGGTGCCGCTACCTATGCTGCTGTAGGCTATGGGTCCAGATTCATAGGTTCCGATATTGATCCGCCTACTCGTAGACTACTAAGAGACCTCTCGTTACGCTAACTACTAAACTCTGTGAGTCCGGGTCTCGATCACCCCTATTTCAATCACGAACAGCGTAAACTGGGTATGGGTAGTATAACTACTCATGCTACTAGAGAAACTACTATATGTGATACTCATCGATGGTAAAGGCAAAGGCATGGGCGGAGATAGGAGCATGGGTAGCATCTCGTACAGATAGATACATCTCACTAGCACCACTTTCTTACCCATAAGCATAAGCAGGAGTAGCAAGACTAGTATCCCGTCCGGGTACATACCTATGGCCATGAGCGGGAGAAGCAGAGGCAGGGGCGACCAAGAAGCGACAGAAAGAGATTTCTTAATTCTTCCCAGGGGCGACAGAAAGATTCATTCCCGTAAGCTCAATTGATAGCTTAATTCCCTTTCCGGGGGGCGAGGTCGGACATTGATGGATTTATAACCGCTTTAGCAGCTCCATTGATTGTTGTATGGTATTCCCCGGGACTCATTTAAACATAAACTACGCGGCTACCAAGGTCTTCCTTTCTTTATTCTCGCTACTACGGCTATGGGGATCGAAAGAAATAGCTTTCTTTACTTTATTCCCGCTAGGGCTTGATTTCATGTAGTACCGGGGGCGACACCAATTGATGATAGCGTTATTCCCGGTGTTTTACTCTATCCGGTGGTTTTCGTTCAATAAACATAGGGGCGACCCAGAAGCGAGATTGATTCCTTGATTCCCAGGGGTGTTTTGAAAGAAACAAAGGAAGGAGATGGGGCCCTAAACTAAGGGGATTGCGAAGCGAAGACGCTTGACTGTTAAGGAAAGGAGAGCGCAAGTAAGCATTGAAGCTGTTAAGGGCGCGGGGTCTTTCCTGTCATAAGCGGGGAAGCAGGTGTTTGCTGTTCAATGAGGCGGGAGTTCATGACGCTTCGGTGTAGCTCAATCAAGAGTTCATTGCTAGGTTAGCGAGCCTAGTGGTTGAACACTAGATGAGCGGGGCCCATTGCTGCTAGTAGCGAAAGAAAGAGTTTGAGTTCATGATCGGGGAGTTGCTGTTAGATGATACGGTGCTGTCTGTTCAACTCTATCGGTCTCTCCAGTTTACAGAGGAGCGATTGCAAGAGATAGGGGAAAAAAGCTCGTATTTTGAATAGGCAACACGCGCACAGATTGACTTATTGCTGCCTATCGACCTCTGCTGCTGCCTTTGACTAAGGAAGGGAAGAGAACGGATTGAGTCAGGACACGATCGATTAAGACAGAAGGGCTAGGGCTATTGACCCATTGACTCACTTATGGCGCTTTAAATGGCAAATGGAAAGGTCGAACTCTCTTTCGGAGCCTTCCTCTTGGGGAGCAGACCTAAGTGTATTTAGAAAGAGACCGGTTCTTTCCTCTCTTTGAATGCAGCATTGAGTGGTCCTATTGCTGACGGAAAAGGCAAGTTTTCGAGTTCCAGTGCGTTCTGTACCTCTTTCCTTTGAAGGCTGGCTGACTCACAAGTATCAACAGCAGTTACGGGATCACTAGTAGATTATGGCAGTTCATGTTCTGGGACATTTTTGGGGGTCAAGTTACATAAATGAGAGAGGCTCTCCGGCGATCCAGGGCGGAGGTAAAGCGCAAGGGAAGTTCTTTCACTGTTTCCGGTTTGATGTTTGTGGCGAGGCAAGGGCTATTTCTTTTCTAACCAATCACCATTGGATTGGAAAGCACCCCGGAGAGAAAGCAAACTGAAGAAGGAAAGACATCAATCAATCATAGTGGGAAGCGCCGCAAGCTGCTTACTAAGAGGGCGCTATTTAAGGGGCACGCTCGACAGCAAGCATCTGTAGCAGCAGCCTAGCTCAAAGCTCCCCAACCCTGTAATGAAACGAAGGAAGCCCTACTTACCCCTATCTAGTAAAGCTCCTTGCCTCGAGACCATAGGATAGGGCAAGCGGTGCTGCTCCGTATTAGGTAGGGCTAAGTAGGGCTGAGTTTGTTTTGCTCAAGACGGCCATGTTAGTTACGTGGAGGCTATCCCTGCTTCAATCAGCTAGAAAAGCGGAAGAGAAGAAGGATACTTAAATTGAAATAGGTTTCAGAGGTCGAAAAGACTATATGGTGGGTCTATACAGAAGTACGCGAACCGAACGGCTTTCTAACGAGGAAGAGAATGGGAGGGGGACACGGCTAAGTAGGCAGGCTTTTGGGGTGAAGGGACAATAAGGTCTTAGGGCATTTGGTAATGCGCCAACACGGATCCTTTTTTTCTTGTGTTTGCTAACTAGGTATAGAACGCGACGAGTGCACAGCACAATAAGGCATTAGTGCGAGACAAGGGCTAGAGCTGCTATAGCGATGGAGGTTGGTATGCGGGGGGGAAAGGGGAAGCTCTATACTTTGATTACAAAAAGAGTCTAGAACTAGAATGTCATTCCACGAATCTAAAACATGCCTTTCTCCAAGAAAAAAGAGACCCCCTTTTTTAGGGCTGTGTTCGGTTAACGAAGAGAGGGGAGTGAGACTAAGTTCTTTCTGAAGCACGCACGGATACGGATTCAAAAGGAATCTATTCTCTATATGAGATGCGGGTATACCTAAGACCGAGGATTGATCCGAGAGAATTAGACTAGCTTATCTGAGTTGAATGAAGCAGGAATAGTTCCGTTAGGTCTAATCCTGAGGAGTGAGTCTAGTGCTTCGCTTGATGGAAGCACTAGGGGATTTCAATGCCTTAGTTCTTCCCTGCTTTATAGAATGGGAGCTTCGAAGAAAACTAGACTGCGCTCCTGCAATTCAATGATCTCTGTGACTTGGCTGTCAAGATCATGGGTGAGATGGTTCGTGGAGGGCCCCCTTCGTTTGAATTCTTCCACGACGTTCCTATCAACCTTGTCATCCCCCTTGCAGTAGGCTTTAACACTTTATAACACAAAAAAGCAAGAAAAGCTCGAATAAGTCAAGGCGGTTCGTTCGGACTTTTTTGGTCCCATTCCGAAGTCTTTTGCTCAACGAGCTTTGCGATAAGAGAGTTCCTATTGACTTGGTGATAAGGCTGAAGGCGCCTTAAGCGAGCCTTCAACTACTGGGCATTTCTCAATAGGCTTAGGGTTTGTTTTCTCTCTCGATCACCACGGTAGTTTACGCGGCAGCCGGGTCGGCTCTTTCAGAGCTGATGTCCTTTTCAGAAGCGAAATCCATTGATTGTCGCCCTGGGATTGAGCAAAGCCCTTTTTTTTCGTATGAAGGGACGGAGGCTAAACTGGTGCCACCTGAAAGGCCAACAAACTCAAAGGCTTCGAAGGTTAAGTCAAGGTTTGCCCTGCCTCTCATGGGCACCCCGCGACCGCACGGCAAATCATTTTCAGTGGGGTGGGTCTAGTTTAAAGTTTAGATCCTGGTTCGGGTTGATTCGTTGTATCACTTTATTCATATTCCGATGACAGGCGGTTAACCATAGTGAACCAGATCGATTAGGTACGGTCCGACGTAAGTAAGCGGGGGCAGCCTTTCTCAGCAAAGTGGTCTCATAGCACTTCCCTCGGATTTAGCCAAGGAAGGCACAACGTTGACACACAGTTCATTGATAAATAAACCATGTCACGAGTTTGGCTAAGCAACTAGTTAGTTCAATCAGGACTGCCCTGCTGCAACCTAGGGATCACCTGGTGAATGGTCTCAGGCAAGCATTAAGAAGTGCTCGTGTATTCCACTCTACCTCGGGAAGATGAGCTTGCCGAGTTTCAACAGCTGAACTTAGCCCGAGGAAATGTAAGCGAACAAGGGGGGCAGTTGGCTCGTAAGCTCAAATTCTAAAATCATCGATAAGGTGAAAAAAAAGAACGGCTTTTAAGGCGGGTTGAAGACGCTCTTCGGGTCCCAGGTCATGATACCGAAAAAATGTTTGATTTTATGCCTGAAATTTACATACATCTATCTAAGTAGTGTTCGGGATTCAGATCAGAAGGAATATATTTCCTCTATCTAATAAGGGAGTACTAGGGTTGTCAACCCCTTGGTGATCCTTTTGGTCTTGTTTCCGCTTCTCTAGTAAGGTAATGGAATCGAATTAGGTTAGCTCTTGCTAGCCGGCACCGGGACAGTCCTATATTGAATAATCAAAATTTGGTCTCTACCGGACTGAAAGTAAAGTGGGCCCGCCTCTTGTTCATGGAGTTGGCGGAGTGTACTGTATGTCCGAGAATTTGCAGAAAATGTTGTGCTTCATCTTTTTTCATTAAAAAGGCTTGCCGAATCTAGTTGTATTTCTCCCTTGGCCTGGATGATATACTTGTGACTGCCCTATCGAACTATATTTAAAATGGAATGGGTCGAATTCCACCAAGTAATATTTTTGCTCATGTGATTCCTCAATAGCATCCTGACGGAGGAAGGAATTCAGATGTTATATCTCTATTCAACAGAGATCATTTTGCAGGCCCATCCCCCTTTCTCTAATAAGGTAAGGTCCTAACTATTTCCTTGTTGCTCTATGGCAGCTTGGCAATCATCAACATAAGGCTGAGTCACGAGATCAAGAATTCTGACTTCATGATCGGTAAGACCATCAAAGTCAAAGTAATTCCTACTATTCAGAACTCCAACCTCCTTCCCTTCTGCTTTCTCATCATAATCCGGGAAAGATTCCGCCTGAACAGCTACCACTTCCCGCTCTGTCTCTTCTTTCTTCTCAATAGCATATTCTTTTTTCTCTTGGAGGGGAAGGAATAAAAACCATGCACTCATCTGACCCAATTACCTCCTGAGTTCTTATCTTCTTCTCGTTGCCTAGAGTGAGTCTGCTAACTATAACTGACATCATCAAACTCAAATAAAAGAAAACGAGCGAGATAATGTTACAGTTATTGTGTGATCCTCACCTTTGATTCGAAAGACAAGGAATTATTATCGCTTAGCGCTTAAGCTAAGGAACGATCTTGGCTCAAACTTGGCTTACTAGAGATATATATGTCGTAAAGATAGATGAAACAGGGCCTCTCTTTTAGTCATTTGTCCAATTTGCTCAAATTAAAGTATTGTTTCGCAATCGAGCACGTTTGGAATTTACCGAACCAGTCAATTCCTTACCGTCCGTCGAAAACTCCAGGATGTCGGTGCTGCACCGACTTTTATCTCTCTTGGGAGCCTCCACTGTCCTACTGTGCATCCTTCAGCCACTTCCGTGTTGGGATAATGTCATGTCCATGTTTCCTCGTCATGTCTGATGACACTTCGAGATCGCCCTCAGATTTGAACTTGGGTGGCCCATCTCTGAGTCCGATTTCGAAGTTTTCATTCAAAGAGATGAGAATCTCCAATATCCATTCGATTGTACTTTGAGCTAGGTGATTTTCTGAAAGAATGATAGAAAGTTTTTAAGCAAGATGATATATAAAAAGCATATTTTGATTGAAAGCAGGATAAGCCTTCACAAAATTACTACCCCTATTGGGTTGAAGGCATGACCTCAATAGGGTGTACCAAAATGTCCCCTGTTTTGCCTTTTCTTTTTCTTTTGGAAGGGAGGGGCACAAAAATGTTGATGAACCGATAATGTCTGAGCTTCTTGGAAAAGAGGGCTAGTCTGCACTGTTGGATGGTCCGGTCTCGTTGATTCCACGCGTAGGGGATGGATTCTTTGTAATGACGGGTTTGCTTCCTCCTTCCTGGAATTCCAATAAGTGCTGGTCAATCAAGTCTTGAATCTTGTGCCTTAGGTTGTAGCATCTATCAGTCCAGTGTCCCGGCGCGCCCATGTGGTACTCACAGTGTGCTTTTGGATCAAATCCTTAGGTGGAGGGTTTGACACCGGCCTAGGAGGGATCGGGGCGAGTAACTTGGCTGCTATGAGTTGAGGAAGTAGTTGGGAGGGCGGTACCGGGAGTGAGTTAAACTTTCTTGGTCCTTTCTTTGCCTTAGTAGGGTTAGCTTGAGTTGTTACCCTGGGTTGGTCCTGCATTTGATGCCCCCATGTAATGACCGCCTCTGGCGTTTGGGTCATAGCTTTTAGATGACGGATTCGGTGCTGTCTTGAGTGGTATGGGTGTGATGAGGTCAGCTGCTATCAATTCAGGAAGTCACTGTGATGGTGGAGCTGGGAGTGAGCTAAATCTTCTCGGCTCCTTCTTCGGGACAGTGGGATAAGCTTGGGCTGGCACTCCTGTATGAATTTGTAGACGCACTGGTTGCACTTGTTGGGAGGTTGCGTACGTTGGTTGACTTTTGGAGAAGTTCCTCTTGGAATCGTTGGGAGTGTTTCTTTCCTCCCCAAAGTATTGAATTTCCTGGGTCTAGTTTGCTAAGCGAGACTTTGTGTCAAGGCGGGGCTTTTTCTTTCTATCAGTTTCAAATCAAAATAGATATTGATCTGGGCCTATGCCCATTACCCAAGATTACTATTCAACGCAAGAAAGAGGCGCAATAGCATCTTTCTAATATAAATTCATTCACATTCACCTTTTCCGCTAGCTGGGAGCAACTGCTTGGACTGGATGTACGCCTTTAAAGAAAGAAAGTAGATAAAAAGCTACCACTTCAGAGTGTACGGCTATCTCTCAGCTTCTGATCCCTGCCTAGATGAAGAAACGAGTGTCCATAAAGAATCATCAAGTAGGGAGAGGTGCACTTAATATAAGCTAAAACGAGAAGGCAATTCAAATTTGAAGTCAAGAACAAGAAAAGCTCATGCGAAGGTTAGACTAAAAGAAACTTTCCCGTCCTGCATATATTAGCAATGCTCTATTCCCAATGCTGACAAGAACACGCGTTGCAACTAGTAGAGTAGATTCCCGAGACCGCTGTCATTCCTGCTGATCTAGCTTCGTATTCTCGCCACTCCGGGGCATAAGATAAGAGCAATCCAGAGGACTCCCAATTCCAAAAAGTAGCTATCAATTAAACCAACCCTTCTTCATTAAAAGAGGCAAGCGGATTGTATTTATTTATTTATTGCACTAGTTCCCGAAACAAACCGTTCCTGATGTGATGACCGCAAATGTATCCCGACTCGCTGAGAGTGAAACAGCCGACCTTTCTATAGATTTTCTATAGAAGAACCTTGAGCTTTGAAGCAAGTGGTCTATGCTAGCTCGTTTTCGAGAGGAAGAGTTTGCTTTTCGGTTCATGCTATGGTATCGGAATGCCTCCCATTAGGAGAAGTTGGATCAGAAACTTATTACATGCCAGCGCTACTGCTGTAGTGGGAGGCGAGGTCAACGGTAAGTGGACGAGAACCAGTAGATAATTCCACAACATCCACATTAGGAATGGAAAGACCTGGGCTGCTAGTGAGTGCAATGGGGAAAGTTTTCTCTATTCATAGTAGGTACGACGACCCTAGCAGACCCTCCCTTAATTCGAATACGTAACATGATCTCCTTCAACCCGCTTTTCTGCCTATGGCCGAGTCATAAACTATATCTATCACGGTGGAACTCTCAAAAAGCACTTTTCTAAGAACTGAGACCCGGAGCCTTCTTTCCCATCATTCAAAATACACTTTGTGTATTATAAATTGCACCATGAGTAGTTCACTACCCCTCTTCTTATGGGGTGTATCATCAGCTAAAATATTAATGGTAAAAGTAAGAGCTACCTCTCCCATATGCGTCTCAATTTCTTTCATCTTTCCCTCACCCACCGGTCGAATCTAAGGTTTGGAACCCTGGTCAACTACCTACTTCTCTCTCGATTTGGTTGATCGCAAGCAAGCTACCTTAGTGCAGCGCTCACACCTGAATATCTCGTACCGAACTGGCTAGAATCCACCGATCAATAGAATCGGTCTCTGGAGGAGCCACCTCAATAGAAGAAGCTTCTCTTGCCCCACCCTAATCTCAAAAAGACGTAATAGGAACTGCCTTAGCAGCTCGATCAATGATCGGTCCGCTCCAACCCTCGGAAAATGGCTAGTCAACATTCCTCTGAAGCTTGTCTCGGAACTGGTGTATATCGAAAGAGCTTCAGCATAATATGAAATAGGAGGCTTCCCGAACTACCTTTCTAATTAGCTTGTCAATTCGTACTGCCTACCAGTTGGGACTGCACGCCCAAGAAAGACTCCCATTAGAAGTGAGGTCAGATAGCCTCTAGAGACTAGTTGGTAAGGCTGGTCCAGTAGTTCAGGTAGCACCGGTAAGGGTAGGTATCTATCTAGCTATAGTTCGGGCATCCTAATAAAGCTAGCTAGTGTTAGGGACAACGGCAAAGGAAAGGTATATATCTGGGTCTAGCTAGAAGTAGGGGATCTATCCCCGGATTTCACTCTCAAGCTGATGATTCAATCGTTGGGCATAGATGCACGAGCACGTCAACAAAAGAAGAGCCTCAACGAGCTCGAGTAATTAAAGAGAGCTAGTTTCACCCTTCCCTCTTCAAGAAGAGAAGCCTTCGAACCCCTCGACGAGAAATGAAACCTAATTCTTTCAAACCAACCCCAAACTACTTACTAGCAATCTTGAATGAGTAGTATCGTTTCTCGACCAACGCTGAGTAGTAGCAAATTTAGGGTGTTAACCCATGATTTTATCAACTCTTTTGCCATTCCAAATAAGAGTAGGCTTGAAAGGCTGCTATTGAATTCGAATCCGAGATAGACTTCACTACTGGTTGAAAGGCTTCCCCGGCGTATTTGAGCTGTCACCTCCACTTAGAATGAAGTCCATTAGCCCCTCCCCAATCAACGACTTGTCATCTGCTGGAACTAGAGATTCTCCAGAAAAGATTTGAAGTTTCCGAGTTCGAGGCTGATTCCCTTATTACGTAGCGTAATGGATTCGTCGGTAAACCAATCGAGAGAGATGGCAAGACAAACCTAAACCCTAATCCAAGTTTCAGTGCCAACCCCCGACGGGTGGCTTGATAATAATAACTGGCGGTTGGAGTCGGATATATGGAAGTAGGGCTTTCCATCCCCGCCTCTACTCTTGGAAAAAGAGTGCGGTTACCAAGCACTAGCTATCCACAGATATCGAATAAAGGTAAAGAGCATTTCTAGTCTATTGCCCCAGGTGGATCCTACCTTCTACCAATAGAGATTCTAACATCGGAAGCTGCCGATTCATTCTCATTTGGTGGTTTGGCCGTGCCACTCCCACTTGGAGAGGAACTGCCCTGCGGGCCGGCCTGAGGAACACTATCTTGCCTGGCTTTTCGATTAACTATACCATAGAAATGATCCCACTTACTAGCCTTCCTTGGTTTTCTCGAGAAACCTCGGATTGCTAAACATGCTTAGCAGATTCATTTAGAGATCGAGCCCCCCTAACGAGCTCTATCTACAATGCATAACTCGAGCCAGTAGCTCTAGTAATCACCAAATAGCGGAGGTACTCGGACAAGGAGCGAGATCGTCAGCTAAGGCTCGGCAAGGAGTATTGAAATCGGGGATTATCTCCACTAGCGAAGCTGCTAACTAACTTAATCGAGGAGCTGCAATGCCAAGGAATGATAGGAGTGGCCCATTCGAATGCCTCGGGTAGGGAATATCCGTAATGTCGGTAATATCGATTGAATCCTAGGAATCGGTAACTGCAGTAATAACGGTAGATTGGCGAAAGAAGCGAACTAACAGTGTTGGTCCGTCCTAATATTGCTAAACCAGTTATTTCGCTAGGAGAGCTACTTTCCCTTAAGTGATAATGGTTGTAGACCTAGCAAATGGGGAGTGGCTTCCCTTTAGCTAGAACTCATACCTCGAAAGAGTACTTCAGCTACTAACAACACTTTAAGCTCATACTTGAATGAAACACATCTACTATCTCTAAAGGGGGTCGTAAAGGGGCATTTAAATTGGATATTAGCATCACCTGATGGTTACAAAAGTCGGAGTTGGAATAGTGTTTAGTGAGCGTACTCTGCTGAGAGATATGCCGTGGGGAACGACAAACTACCAACAACAGAGCAAGGGAACTCTAGTCCCCTAGTTGATGTTCGTACTATTCATCGATAAATAACGTGGTGAACTGCTAACTACCAACAACAGGGGCAGGGACCTATAACCATTAATGGATAGCGATGGGACTACGAATAATAGGCCCTAGTGCCTAACTCTATCAATAAGCCCTAGCTCATTCCTCTCACGAGTAGCTCTTTCCAACAACAAATAGCTCGACTACCTCGAATAAGTAGCTAGGATCTCTAGCAAGTAGGCCTTACTATGAACTCAGGACTCGCAACTCAAGCAAGTAGCTCTGCTCCTAGGTCAGTCTTTATTATCACATGGTTCTTGCTCCTAGCTAAGCTAGCTAATTGAAAGCTCACGAGCCGGCATATAATAGGCTTGATTTTCCTCTTTCTATAGGCTAAATATGTCGCTTATAACTAAGAAAGCAGCGAAGAGGACTTATGGAAGGGTAGGGTGCGGCTTCACGTAACCGAATCCCTTCTTTCTTCTTTTCCGACTTGACAGCACTTGACCTTCTTCTTCTGAAAGTAAAGAAAGAGATGAGATTGATAAGCCGACAGAGCCTTAGAGATAGGGCCCTAACTAAAGTCCCAAACATATTAATAATCCCCGCGGGCCGGTAATCTTGAGCGGTGTAAGATCCCTCTTCTATAACTGGAAGAGCAGAAAAGAAGACAAGAATTCGAAGAGTACTCCTTGATAATAATAACTGGCGGGGAGAGATCTTCCTTTTATCAATATATAAATAAAGCCCGGAAATCGTAGTAAGCCGGGAGAAAGACCAACTCATTCTATAACTAAGAAAGCAACTCGCCCTAATTGATAGTTAAGGAGAGGCCATCTACGACCGCTCCTATCTGCCTTTAGGAGCGCACAATCCATTTCGGAAAGCTGTCTAGGATAAGCAAGTCCGGAGGTAGCTAGCAAGCCAGGGAGCGTCAGCATAATATGAAAGGAGCTAAGGGCCTCGCGGCCGGCTTTAAATTAAAGGGCTTTAAGAGAGAAGGACGAAAGCTAAAGGAAGGCGGAAGATAGAAAGCACCCGATGGCGTTTTCCCGGGATTTCGCGTCATAAACCTTTTCCCTTCCTAATCTCGATCAAGAATCGCACTTTTCGCATCCACCCCCGATTAGATTATAGGGGGCATAAACCAACCCTGTTGAATGGCCTGTTCTTCCCGGTGTCTGCCTAAGATCCGTTCGTGCTTGGAAGCGCGCGCAATCCATTACGTTAAGCTGTCCTTTACAAAGCAAGGGAGAGTAAGTGCTTTTATCCGGAGAAATATCTAACACAGAAAGACCGCCTCCTAACTTATCTACTTTCTCCCATCCTCCTACTTTCGGAAAGACTAAACTCTTCTTTCTATACAGAATTTCCGTAGCTAAAGCAAGAGGAAGGAAAGCCAGGTACTTTATAGGGCAACTCATGCAACTCTGAAAGAATTAGGTAACTAAGAAAGCAGATCCTCCTTTCAGTATGACAGTAAGGTATGAAAGCTTCGTCCCTCTCCTTACCTATCGATTAGGGCGCTGCGTCACTCTCCCTATCTCACTACTATTTCGTATGGACGTGTTCGCGGGCTGTTATATGTTCCTCTCTACTTTCTGAATTGAGAACGCATCAAGCAGGGAAGCACGCACGCCGGTCCACATCTATTAGGCTGGTGTAAGATCCCGTACTTTCAGGAAGAGCAGCAAAGAGGACTTATGGAAGGCTTTACGTCATTGATTGCCGCTCCTCGAGTAAAGATAGTAGATCGAGAAACCTCCGCCCAGTAGTGCTTTTTTGAAAGCCGGTAAACGATAGGCCAAGATCCGCTCTTACTTTAGGAGCCCCTACGTTTCATTCATTCTGAATCCCATCTTTCCCCTATAGCATATATGCAAAAAACAGGCCTAAAACACGGGGTTGGAAGAAGATCAGTTAGAGCGGAAAGAGCTATTTAATAATATTGCACTTTCTATCAATAACTGGTGTTTCTAGGGAAGGAAGTCAGCCAGTCACCGAGCTAAGCCCTAGACTACAAGCTCATGGAAAGCAGTTCCTTAATATTCAAATACGATTATATTATAGGCTTCTCTGAATTTTTTTATTAAGCTAGGAAAGGAAGCTAGGAATGCCCGACAAGTCTAACAAGAAAGCACGCCTAGCAAGCTATTTGATAACCTCATGAGCGCTGATCGCATCTCCTACTTTACAACAAATAGGGAACTCCGAATGAAGAAGTTAGGAAAGCCAGTCGAGGAAAGAAAGCATCTTTCTATACAATATTTCCTTACCTTAGCTCTATCCGTTTCTTGTTGAACGAAAAAAGAAAAGCAAGCATAGAATAGCTTTACGAGCAAGAACTATTTAATAACCTCTCTAGGCTATGAAAGCAAGGTACTTTATAGAGCTAACAATCCGAGCAAGCAAGCTATTTGATAACCTTATGAGAAACTTTCAGAGCAGCAAACAATCCATTAAGTAAGACTTTACACAGAAAGGGATAAAACATCCTTTTGACAGGTAGTCTACGAATGCAACTAAGAAAGGAAGCTAGGAAGTAGAGCTAATTGATAGTTAAGGAGAATACGCCCTTTTATCTTTACTAATTGGGAACTAAGAAAGAAATGGACAACTAAGCAAGCCAATCTCTCTTTAGGCTATGAAAGGCAGTCCCCTGTATAGTCTGGGAAAGGAAGGTAGGAAAGCAAGTCAGCCAGCAAGCGAATGAGAACTCGGAATGAGTACTTCGTAACCTTATGAGAACGCGCTGATCGCATCATGCCTGGAAGGCTTTACGTAGCACTTTCAGTACCTACTTGAAGAAAGAGGAAAGTATGCTCTCAAATGCAACTTATGGAAAGCTGTCTAGGATACTACTTGAAGAAAGGAAGCTTTGCAAGCCCGGCAAGTCTAAGAAAGAATCCAAGCAAGCAGAAAGCATCGGATCGACAATCCTACTAGGAAGACTCCACTTTACATACAATAAGTCAGTAGCGGTAGGAGATTCTTTGCACGCCTCCGTTACCTGTAACAATCCAAGGAAGCACGTCAAGCAAGGAAGCCAAGTCCGGGAAGCCAGTCCGGCAACTAAAAGAAAGCAGTCGACTCATGTTTAGAACGAAGAAAGGCAGTAGCGAGACAAGCTTTTGGAGCTAAACCGCAATATATCTTAGGGGAGCTACACGAGCCAAGCCAAGCAACAAGTGACCAGTAAGACCAGGGAAAGAAAAGAAAGCCAAAAGCAAGGACAAAGAGAACCCATCAAGCGCGCCAACTACGCTCTCAAATACGACTCATGGAAAGCTGTCCAGGGAGAGGAAGCTAGCAAGCCAAAAGCGAGAATGAGGTTTCTCGATCGACTATCTTTACTCGAAGAAGAAAGACTCCACTTTCTATGCAATATTTCCTTTTCGGGGGAGCGTCACGGGGTTGATGAAGAAAGTTGAATTCTGGATCGCGCCATAGAGTAAGAAAAGAAAAGAAGAAAGGTAGGAAAGCACGCGAACCTAACCTCCCTGATCTCACTCCTTTCGCATCTCATGTACTCTAGCTGATCTCCCCGGCTTTTATTAAGCTAGGCAAGAAAGCCAGCAAGCCAACAACTTTCTCCAACCCGGTCTTTCAGATCGTGTTCCAGGTAGAGGAGTAGTAGATTTATACAACACTTCCTTAGCTCGATTCGCTCCCTTCCTATTTGAGGTTGCTGCCCTAAAATACGGGGTTGATGAAGAAAGCCGACTTTTATAGACTAATCCGGGAGAGATCGCCCCTTTATCCATAGAATAGGTAACTAAGAAAGCTGTCCTGGAATAAATATTCTGCCGCTTGAGAACTCTGAAAGCATCGCATCTTCCCTTTCTAACAAGCAAGCCAAGCAAGCGAATGAGAACGCGCATCAAGCATCTCAAATCCTATTTAATAGGGCTACTCCCTTTCTAACAAGGGCGCCAAGCAAGCCAATCAACAAGTCAAGAAAGCCAACTAAAAGAAAGCATCTCAAATCCTACTTTCAGAAATGGATAACTCAGGAAGCGAAGCTAGTAAAGGAAGCCTTTCTTTTATTAAGCTAGGAAAGGACTTTAATAAATGAAAGGCAGTCCCCTCCTTTCTTTTATTAAGCTATGAAAGGCAGGAGAGTCTAACAATCCTACACGTCAAGCAAGCACGCACGACTATATTATAGGTAAGTAAAGCCCTCCTCGAAGTCTTGTTAGCTGCTCTAAAAGTAAGATAGGATCTTAGACCTACCGTTTACCCAGCTTCGCGAGACCGCAGTCTACTCGTTCCTATTCCATTATCCTAGTCTGATTCTTGCTCTTAGAATCTTAGAATAAGGCATGACAAGAGATTCAAGGAAGCTAGGCTAGGGGGCCTCTATCCACCGGAGCAAGGATTTTAGCATGTTATCCAGTTCTTCAGTAAGCGGAATCGGAAAGAGAAAGAATAGAAATGATAGTCTAACTTCCCGAATCAGAGGTTGTTTCCAATCCCCCCCAAGAAACCTGGAAAGCTAGGCCCTCTTACTCAACCACATAAACGTTATTGTGATGGATGAATGAGCTGCTTTTTCAAAATTTTTTTGCATGTTAATAATCACCGTAGGCAATTACTGCAAGACCATAGGGGAAGGGGGAGCGAAATCAAGGAGTTCTTCGAATTCTTCTTTTAAGTCGGATTAGGGGACTTCCTTCGGGGAGTTGCATCAGGAGTTCCTCTTGTGTGAGTAGGATGTCCTTCTGTTTGCGCCTTTATTTAAAGGTAAAGTTGCATTCGACTTTCATCCATACTTTGAGTTTTTTTTTAGGAGTGATCAAAGGTGAGCTTTAGAAAAAATGGAGGGAGCATATAAGTCAGGCTTTCCGTTATTCGGCTAGGCGCTATGGGTTGGCCTGACCTGAGTTGGTACCATTGTGAGACGGTTCAAGAGTTAATGGACCAACGTCATAAGGTCACTCCAGCGAAACCCTTGTTTTTTCTCAACTCCAAGGGCAGCTCCATATTCTCCATGGTTGGGAGGTTGCTTCCCCTATGACATAAGCGCTCTTGCCATAATGATAGGATATGAAGATTAGTTGAGTAACTGAACCTCTTAGTCCGCTCTTGCAAGATTATGTCCCTACTCTTACAAGATACTCGCTACTAAGGTTCTGAAAGAAGGCAGAAAAATCAGCAATAGAAGAGAA
>JASKGM010067390.1:5243-16674 GCA_034509205.1 Ceratonia siliqua
GCACTTAATGTAATTTAAAGATAAGTTATAAATTGAACAATAAAAGTCAACCATACTTTAACATAAAATTTTAGGTCGAAATTTTTATGATATGTGATTGGCGTAAGAAAATTATTATATAGGTAATAACCTATTAGTTTAGAGTACTCAATGCACTTAATGTAATTTAAAGATAAGTTATAAATTGAACAATAAAAGTCAACCATACTTTAACATAAAATTTTAGGTCAAAATTTTAATAAAAATTTCGACCGAGTTTTTCCTGAAATATAGGTTATCCCAAGATACAAACAGTAAACTACAAAGGTGGACAGACCCACCATAATTTAAATGACTTCCATGGCCTAAACGACAAATAGATAACTTGTCAATCATGGATTCAGACACTAATTTCATACCAACCATGCAATTAACTACAGATCATGAACATTATTCAAAATAAAGTAAATCATATCCAACTTAGTTCACAAGTCTAAAGCGTACTCCATTACTATTCAAAATTTGCTTACTAAGTTAATTAGCAAGCTCAAAAGATGGTTCACTAGTAGTCTAATATGAAAAAAATATAATTTGAAGGGGTGAGTCATACTGATTCAGTGAATGGAAGAAACACTTATCAAGGGATACATGACCTTTTAAGTGTAAAGTGTATTACCGTAAAAATATTCATAATTTTCAAATCGATGCTTCAACATATCAAGATATAATCGAAAGTAATATTATACATATAATACACCTCACATATGAGAAACAAAATAATTATATATCCGATAATGTCAATAATAATGATTGATAATGCCTTTCAATAAAAATATTTAAATTCAAAAGTAATTTACTAGAGTTCACAAAATGTTAGGATCCATAATCAACTCAATGGAAGAACCCAAACTAAGAAATTAGTCTTTCCTCTCCAGATGATAAACTTAACTGGAGGGACAACCCATTTCTCACCATCGGGAACTGCATTCACTGAAGGGAATATTCAATTACTACTTTCTTTCGAAGTTTCACTCATCCGGAAGAACTATTCCATTTAAACTCAATCTTTTGCCAAGAACTACACTCACTGACAGAAGTACTTTTCATCAAGAACTGTCCTCAACTGATAAAACTTGTGACCTAGGTGCACCTAATGGTTCTACCACCACTCTACTACGAATCCCAAAATATAGTTCTAAATTAAATTCAGAAATCTTACACAATTCACGCATTCCTATAAAAACTTTGGGAAAACTCATAATTTGGGAAATAACAATAAATTCAAGTATATTAAATATCCCAAATCATGCTTGACAACCATAAAATTTAAATCACAATATAGAATTTGCAGTTTTAAGCATTCAGAGATAAGTAAATATCCATTCACAGTTAGATTAAGAGCTTAATACTCAGTCCTCAAACCAACCTCCTTCCATTACTAAGTTGGATATGAAGAAGTTGATTCTAATGCTCCTATACAGTGATTAAACAAAAATGTTTTAGTCACCATCGACTTCAATCAACACTTAATTATAACTTAAGAATATTAAATCCTCATTTCATTTCTGACTTTCTCTTTTAATTGAAGTTTTCAATGATGGAGGAATTGCTGAGAAATTTTTATGAATAACATAATCAATTGATTGAATTTAGTTTTAAAGAAAAAAAATATACTCAAAATTAGACCTCAAAAATGTTGAGAAGAAAAATTATAGATAAATTAATTTCCTTAAAAATAATTTAATATTTATAGATCTATCACTCATCCCATGCAGCAACCCACGAAGGTGAGTATATCTCTTGACAAAACTAAAGTTTCAACAGTTTAAATAAAACACTTGTCATAACTACTCTTCTCATGTTTACGAGAATAAGATCCAAACTAATCTTTATTCCCAATTCAAATTTTCAAACCAATCTTTATTCCCAATTCAAATTTCCAAACCAAGGTCAAGATCAGATGATCCCCTAAAATTTGTTTCCAAGCTATAATATACAAAAAAGTCTCAGTTTATTGTTCTTCCTTTGTCTCCCCCAATTTCACTGCTTACTTCAAGTCAAAGCATAACCAACCCATTCCATTAAGCCACTTAATATTCCCAATAAACTAAGGGCTTCAAAGTTACAAAGTAGTAATCAAATCAACTTAAATGAAACTATAACCATCACAAACCTTGACTTTGCTGGAATTTATGCATAAATCCACAAAACCATCTTGCCACCCACAAACGACGTCTAACAGCAAGAATTCCAGCCACCCAATGCTCCCCTGCTCGGCTGGAAGCAAAACAACTGCTGGTGGAGCGATTTTTCCGACGAATGGCGACGGACCAGCGACAGAAAATGATGGTGGCTGGGCCAGAGGAAAACAGCGACACGATGGGGGTTTGTATACTGCAAAATGACGAGAGGTCGAGAGAGAGAGGGAGAGAAATTTTTGCAGCTTGCTACAAAGGGTAGGGCGCCAAAACACAGCAATTTTGGGAGAGGAAGGAACTTTCTCACTTTTATTTTAAGGATTAATAGGCTTAGGAACTATTTTGTAATATTTCAAAATTATTTTTTATTATTTCATCTCTAAACTTATATTATTTACATTTAAACTCAACTTTTATTTTATTATTATTATTTAAATATTTGAAAGTCGTAATATCTATTTAAAATTTTAAACATTACATTGGGTGGTAATGGTACAGTGGGTGGGCTTAGCTTTAGCTGAGCAGAGCACAGCTGAGCAACACAGCTGGATCTAGCGGAGGCCAGCTGGCACTGTACGGAAGCGAATACGCAGCTACCGTCGCCGTTTCCCTCAATCACCTTTCTAAAAACAAACGCAGCTGTCTTCGAATATTTTATTTATTATTATTTTTTATTTTAAATTATTTCATTTAAGATAATAATATAATAATTAAAAAAATTATTAAATAACCTTAATTTTAATAAAAAATAATTATATTTAATTAAATTATTTTTATTTAAATTAATTTAAATTATTATTTTTTTTAAAAATAATAATAAATAAACATAATAATAAAAAATAATTAATATTTTATTAATAATATAAAATAATAAATAATTTAAAATAAAATAAAAATTCCCAAACAATAAATAATTTAAAAAATATATATTTTCTTTCTTAAATAAATTTGATCTATTTGGTACCATTACACGAGAACAACAGGCCAAAGAGCCAAATTTCATCTATTTAGTACCACACCAGTCTTTAGAGTTCAGACCCTCGTCGCTCCTAAATTACACTCTTGCCCCTTTTTAATCTTTTTCGTCGTTGGATTGGATGCTTATCATTCTAAGTCCTATTTTGTGCAAGTTGTGTATGGAATTACAAGGATGCCCTTTGTAATTTGAATAATGAGATTTACTTTTTCCTCCAACTCCTTATAATTTTTTTTTTTCTTTACGTAGAAGGTCTTCTAGACTTAAGAATGAGTGAACCGGGAGAAAAAGTGAAAAATCAATTCCTTGTACGAACTCTTTTTCAATATCTTTTATAATTAAGAAGTAAGTATAATTACATAATTTATTTTTAAATTATGATTGAGTTTAATATTAACTTTTAGGAAGTAATTTCTATTTTTCAAAATCTTTAAAATATTAGTATTCAATTTCTTAATACTTTAAAATATTTGTTCATAGTACATCAAATATACTCTATTTGAAATTATAACTAATTTTTATTTGAAATACTAATTTATTGACTTTTAATGACTTATTTTTTGAACAACAATATTTATACAGCAATTTTTATACACTAGAAGTTAAAAAATAAATATTATGTCTTCTTAATAAATTTGAATTTAAAAGGCACTACACTAAATATAAAGTTAAATTACCTTAGACGATATAAATTATACATCTCACTTTTCTTATAAAATATAAAGTTAAATTAAATTCACTTTCTTTAAAATTTGTTTAG
This sequence comes from Ceratonia siliqua, assembly GCA_034509205.1. Classification (NCBI taxonomy): domain Eukaryota; kingdom Viridiplantae; phylum Streptophyta; class Magnoliopsida; order Fabales; family Fabaceae; genus Ceratonia; species Ceratonia siliqua. The sequence goes on from JASKGM010067390.1 coordinate 9,157, forward strand.
ATATATGCATCCCAAGTTTAGGATAAAATGTCATTTGAATAAATGTCGGTATGTATAATTTATCTTTAAATACAATTCTGATCTCTTACACCTAAACATATTATAATATCTTAGTTTTATTCAACCTACGAAAAAGTTTTAACAGATACTTAAACCTTTTCTTTATTGCTCAAAAACATTTTTCAGATCTCTCAGAAAAATACTATTCATAATCTATGCACAAAAATAAAATGGGAATCTCTTAATCCACCATTTATTTATTAAATAAAGTGTTCAAGCACATGATAATCAATTGACACCGTATAAAAATTAACACACTTACACATTTTAATATTTTATTTTATAAGTTTTATTAATCCAACCGTATGTTAAAAGTAAACTAATTATAATTTGATAATACATATTAAATTTAAAAAATAACGAATAACAATAAAATAATTTAGTATTATTATTTATATTTATATTTAATCATTATATTATACTTTAATTTTATAAAATATTGATAAAATACAAAATAGTTTTGGATTAAAAATTCATCAAACATACAAATTTAAAACTACTTTGTATAGTATTTTATTAATACTTTACAAAATTAAGCGTATAATATAATATTTAAATATAAGTAACAATAAATTATTTAATTGTATGATTAATTTTTTATTATTTGATCTTTTTATAATTGATACAAATTATCAAATGATAATCCCTTTAGTTTTAATTCTGTTATTAATGAAAATTAGATTTTGAGAGGTGTAAGTGTTAATTTTTACATTAATGTCAATTGATTCACTCATATATAAATATATATATATATATATATATGTGTGTGTATATATATTTCATATAAAAAAGTTTTTAAAAATACTATTTTTTATAAACATGTTAGATTAAGATATAAAATGGATTTTCTCATTTTCTGGCATATACTCATCAACTAATTTCTGTCTTCATTTCAATCAATGCATATCATCCACACCAAATGAATACATAAGTTTTATATATATATTAAAAAAATGCATAGTCATGACATTATGTGAACTATATAATAGCCCAAAAATAATTTCTCACCAAATTATACAAAACAAATATTAAAATTAGTACTTGTTTATTGCTTCAAATATTCTATACTCTTACCATTTATCTGCATTATCACTCATTTTAATATTAATATATATCACCTTTCACCTTTTACCATTCGATTTTTTGATAATTTCTTCTCCATAAATTACTTTAAGTTTGTTATTATGGTAATATTTTTTTGATTAATTTAACTTTGATTGAATTTAAACTCACAATCCTCAATTCAAAGACTACTCCAATATCGCTTAGACAAAAACATAATAATTAATGTTGGTAACTATATAATAATGACGTGGATGGTCATTTGTCACATAATATATTATTGTCTTTTTCTAATACTAACTTATATTTTTTTATTTATGCATATTAATATTTCTATTTTTTTGTAAAGACATCTAATAAATACTTGAATATACAAAAAATATATAAGAACTTCATGAGCATTGTATATGATATTGGCATAGCTAAAATAACATATTATCATTATGTTTTCAGGTCACATAAAAGGCTGATAAGGAGAGAGAAAGGAATAAAAATTGAATTTAAAAAAATTAATTTGACTGCAACAAATTTAAATTTACAATCCTTAATCTTAAAGATGATTTTAGTATGAGTGAGTTACAAACTCATTAATAATAAAACTTGAATTTGAATATATCAAACACACTTGATATATAAGATTGAAATTATTAGTGCGTGACTCATTAATTGATTTATCCTCATGGATATGTTTTAACTTATTTTTAGAATGTGTTTTAATTCAAATAAACAAGTAATTAATTGAGATGCAAATAAATTGACTCCAACATCATCCAGGAATATGAATACTTTTAATGTATAATTCACATTAATTAATTATTAACAAACTAAAGTGTATATAATCACTTAAGAGGGTAATACAATCATTTCATTTATACATATTAATATTATTACGTAATAACACTAATATAGACGAGAACGGTGCTTTTTTGCCATTGATAATTAGTAAAATAATCGTTAATCAATTACACCTTTCAACTAAGGTAAACATCCTGTTTTCTTCTTTTTTTAAAAAGAGTACCAAAACCGTAATATCCAACATGTAGAATGGCAAATATGTATTTATCTCTTGCATAATCTGCAAATGCAAAGAAAAACCGAAGAAAAAGAGAATGGAAAAGTAGAGCACAAGTCAAAGTTGACCTTAAAATCTGTCATGAAACGGTTAAAAAAATCCAAGAGATACGGTGACAGATCAGATATTTGTTTAAATTCTGAGGGCAAATCTGTCTTTGTCCCTCATAGGTTTTCCATACTTGTCCTCCTTCCAACACATCCTAATTCCAAAATAGTGCTGAGCCGCTGTGTTTCTCTCATTCTCTCTCTCTCTCATTTTTCCGGTAAGACGCGCCGGGAAACTGGTTGTCTCAATCGCCGGCGAGAAACGTGAGTTTCGCCGAAGCGTAATAATATCGGAGAAATCTTGTTCCTTTATATAAGGTAGCCAATAGGGAGTTCAGACGACTGCGTGCATGTTCAAACGGCGCCGTTTCGTTGTAGTGATCAATCGGAGGAAAGTGGCAAAGCGGCGTCGTATGAGGTTATCTGATTGATCGGGGATATGGGGAGAGTAGTTCTGGGTGTGGCGGTGAGTGTTGCGGTGGCTGCTTGTGCCGTGGCGGCGGTTGTAGTGGGGCGGAGAGTGAGGAGCAGGAGGAAGTGGAGGAAAGTGGTTGGAGTGTTGAGGGAACTCGAGAAGGGGTGTGACACCACTGTTGGGAGGCTGAGGCAGGTGGTGGATGCCATGGCAGTAGAGATGCACGCTGGGTTGGCATCCGAAGGTGGTTCCAAGCTCAAAATGCTTCTCACTTTCGTTGATTATCTCCCCAATGGGTAATCATATGTGCCTTGTGTGGCGTTCGTTTTTACTCATTTGCTAAAAATCCTTTGCGGGTTTTTTGGTGTCCTTAATTGTGTCATCGAGTGGTATTCCTTTTATCTTTGATGGGTTTATGCTGTTTTTTGCGGGCATTTGATAAAGTGTTGATTCTTTGATTTGAAATACCAGAGGATTTGGTCTCTTGGGTTCTTCTTTTTAAGAGAATGTTTTCATTTTTCTATAGTTTAATGCTTTGATTCAGGTATTTCATTTCCCTTTTTTTAGCCTTCCCTATTTTTGGCGTGGGTTATATTTATATTCTTTTAATTTCTATATCACGCTCTATATGGTATAATTACATTAAATTATTGTCTCTGTCCTGTTCTTGCTCGTATTGTACATATTTCACACATTTGTATATAATTATTTGCGGCAATATTATAGTGAATTATATACATATTTTAGTCTGCCCCTGTGATGGTAATTTTATTCTAGTGCGTCATGTTGGCATTGCTTATGTGGGAGCCTTCATCTATTTGATGTCTTTTTCTGTATGTGAAGTATCTACATCTTTTAATCTGCCCCCCTTTGGTGGTAATTCTATTTTAGTGCGTTACGATGGCTATCTTGTTTCTGTGGGAGCTTTCATCTATATGACGTCTTTTTCTGTATTCACCAATTTGTTTATTCCTTGAGTGAACCTTCTTCTAGTTTATAGTGATGCTACTCTCACAAACTCCACATATCCAAGCGTCTTATAAGCTCCCAAGATGACCACTCTCTTCCCATCTTGAGTAATGCTATTCTTACGAACAAAATCCCTTCCAAACTCCCACAAACAAAATCCCTTGCAAACTCTCACAAATATTACATCTTATCCACTGATGTCACTTCATCCACTCATTTCACTTATCTCAATACTTTTTTTTTATCATAATAATTTGTGAGAGATATTGATTGTAAGAGAAGCATTATTCTGCCATTTCACCACACTTTTTTCTCTTTCTCTCTCGCATTTTGTAAGAAGTTTGTGAGATTCACTTTGTAAGACTAGCATTTCTCCAATACATGAGAGAAAAGTAGTGTTGAAAGATTTTAGAATTGTATATAGAATCTATAGGTTTTTATTGTATAATTTCATTAAGACCTTTTCTGGGCATTACTGGGACTAGATTTCCCTGTGGAGTCTTTGGAGGTGGTGTTATGAGCAAGTAGATTGCAATTACCACCATCATCTACTTTGGTAAGGTATGGTGATGTTTGTGTGAGATTTAAGTACTAACATGCTTGAGCATAACTTCTATTCTGGTTATGGAGTCATGTTGTTAAGTGGATTTGTTCTTACATATGTGTTTGATGATTGCATGGTTAGAAACAAAAGTTATATATATATATATGTATATATTTTCTTTCATCAGGACTGAAAGAGGAACATATTATGCACTAGATCTTGGGGGTACAAATTTTAGGGTCTTGCGGGTCCATTTAGGTGGTCAATGTTTGGAACATGAAGTTGAACGACAACCCATTCCCCAACACCTGATGACCAGCACAAGTGAGGTGACGTAAATTATATTCTACAATATGATGCTCTCTAGCAATTCTTTTTTTTTCTTCAAATGATATAGGGCTTACTTGAATTTACTGCTTGCAGGATCTCTTTGATTTCATTGCTTCTTCATTAAAGGAATTCATTGACAAAGAAGGAAATGCTTCTGAGTTTTCATTGGACAGACGAAGGGAACTTGGATATACATTTTCGTTTCCCGTGAAACAAATGTCTGTTTCCTCAGGCATTTTGATAAAATGGACAAAAGGATTTTCTATTGTAGATATGGTTAGTCAGTGGATTTTTGAGCAGTTTCTATGTCAAAAGCAATTTATAAGGAACTCTTCGAAAGACAGAAGTTCTTGTTTCTATGTGCATGGCAAAACTTGGTGATTAGCTTGAGTGGTGGTTTCTGCACGTTTCATACAAAAATGCATGATCAATAGTTTATACAGTTTAGCTTTTAGCCTAAGATAAATCAATTTGTTGAGTTATTGCAATTAGTTCTTGTTTTTGAAATATATTTGATGATGCAGGTCTCACAGCAGGCTTCTAACAGTCTGCACCCAATTAAATAGTGCTTTGGGTTTTTCGCTTCTAGGGTTACAAAATAGATATAAGAAGATACTATTTAATTTACTTTACCCCCAATAGTACTATTGAAATAAATACCAAAGTTATATCTGAATGACTGGTGTGAAATATTAAGTGCAAAAACTGTTTGTTGTCAGGTAGGAAGAGATGTTGCTGAATGTTTACAAGAAGCATTGGCACGAAAAGGCCTAGATGTGCGGGTAGCTGCCCTGGTAAGAAAGTACTTTCTTCGTCCTAAGGTTATGATTTATTTTGTACTTTTTCCTTCCATTTTTACCACCAAAGATTTTTATTCGGTCTTTTCTTACAGTTTCACAAGTGGGCTCCATGTGCCTTGCAATTTCTCATATTATTAAATGCCTTGAATGAATTAAGGTGTTTAAGGAGTATTTTAACTATGCTGTAATTTTGAGTTAGAAGCTATCATACCATCATGTATATCTTTATGCGCTTCTGCAGTTTTACCGTCTTATTCCCACATGACTTCTTTTGAGAGAAGTTTTTCATGTCAGGCACAATATATTACATACAGATGTGGTTATTATTTTTGGTTTATATGATATTCATAGATCTTCTTGGTCATATTTGTTGGCGTGGCAATATTGAAGTGTGGCGCACAAAATTAAATAATTCAAAATAAATATAAAAAAAAAAGGAAAACACACATTTATTTATGATAAAAACAAACTCATAACATAATAACTTCAACAATCATACAAAATCCAAATATATCAAGCATAAATTACACAAACATGTAATTCATAAACCTGTCAAAGTTGAAGTTTAGGAGTGTAAGGCTCTAAACATCATAAAAAATATCATCATTGATTTGCTTAGGAAATTTATATTCAAACTTCAGAGCACAAACAAACAAAATAGAGGTAGAACACAAACAACATAGCAGAACATCATGTGAAGAGAAAAATAGAGAAGAAACAGCCAAGGACAAAAAATAGGCATTCAATCCAGCAACAGATATCTCGGCAGAGGAAGAAAAATGGAGTGTAAAAAAAAAGAAAAGAACCAAAGAACATAGATAGAATAGAAATGTAAACCAGAGAAGAAGAAACAGAGGAGGGAAACAAAGAGAGTGGGTGCGAAAATACTACAGAGGAAGAGAGAGATGAAGTTAGAGGGAGAAAGAGGAGCAAACAAACCTGAGAGAGAATAGGAGACCAAGCTTGAAGGGCTGGTAGGTTGAAGATGTACAGAGCTGAAATCTCCTTAGGGCTGCGACACACTTGCTGGAAGGGAGAGTGGGAGTCAAGTATTGGTGTTTGAAGGGCTGGGTCAATGGGTGTGGAAGGGGGGCCTATTTCCCTTTCATAAAGTGCATGTGGCGCCACTCTGTGGTGTGTATTGTGTGGGGTGCCATTTCAAAATTGTAATGCCACACATGCGGTGTTGCGCAGCATGTGATGGCACTGAACTATTCATTATGGCTTGTTATTAACAAAAATAGCTTCCACTCTATACATTTCTCAAGGTTCTGTCTGTTATACTAGACAATGATGTATCTATTTGAATAATAACCAAAGAAACTGTTTTATCTGTCTTGGTAGTTATTAGTATTTGTCCTGGAACTGGTTTCATCTTTATGTGACTTGATTTCTATCAAACAAAAAAAAAAGTCTATATGTGACTTGATATGGCTTTAATTTTTTATAGGATATTCAGTTACTCAGATAACAGATGTTATGCTAAGAGGTTATCACCATGGCTTTCTATCTCACATTCTCATTATAGATTTTGTTATAACCATGCATCAGAAACTCCCCCCCTCCCCCACCCCCGGGAAAAAAAGAAGGAAAGATCTAATAAGCATTATAGCTATTTATTTAAGCATATGAGTGACTAACAATAAAACTGATCAATGCAAGTATTTCTTTTAGTACTTTATGAACAATTTATGCTTGTGGGGATCAAGTCACATGATTATAAGATAGATATTTATTTTCCTCTTCAAAAGCTGGGATTGTTCTTTGGCAAGTACAGTATAATTGGAAATTCTAGACTTCTTCAGAGTTGAGGTGTACTGCTTGTTCCTCATTTGATAATTTTGATCTGGTTGTTTTGTTTTGTTAAATTCAGCCTATAATTATGTTTAGCTTTTTATTGCTTTTTTAGCAAATTTCTTGGGTATCACTTTTGAAGGAACTGGTAGAAAACCTTTGCATGTCAGCTTTTGCTGCTTTGGCCTAGGTCTTTTATGTTAAGGAAATATTAGAAAAATAAAATTCGTAGTGAGATTTAGGAAAGACCCCTTCAAGAAGGCATTCTTACGGCTCGTCTGACGATGGCTAATCCAATAGTCCCTATCATCCAGTCATTGATGCCCTCTATATCTTTCTTCCATTCCAGAAGAGCAGAATCAAACAAAATGACACATGCAAGCCGATTCGAAGAACGTCTTTCACTCAATTGCCTTACTGGCTGG
>JASKGM010067411.1:0-16665 GCA_034509205.1 Ceratonia siliqua
GGTTCTTATCTTGTTAGATAACGGGTCAAGGCTCAACATTCTTGAAGAGCTTGGGATTTGAAATTCACGTTGGTATTAGGTTTCGTCACGTTGTTGGCGAGGTTCATATCAAACCTACACCCAGCCTAGTAGTTAGGATGATGTGAAAGAATAAACATCCACCTAAAGGCTAGTGGAGATGAATTTTGGAGGTCACCTTTGCAAAGGAGGGATGTTTGAATAAAAACTCAATTTGCAATTATCCATTTTTGTATGTGGACCCTTGGAGCCCTTTTCAACCAAACGAAATCTAAATTCATGAGAGTTGCTAAATAGAGAGATATTTAGAGCCCAAGGTATTCAAAATTTATTTTGACCCATAAACTTAAATTTAATGGGCCTTTGAAATCCAAATTTTATTTAAAACTACTTAGTAAAAAAGTGATTTGGGTTTAAAACCCGCTTACTTGTTAATATGGTTCTCTAAATAAAACAAAACATTCTCACTACCTATTTTATCTACAAACAGGCTTTCAAAATTGATTTTAATTTTTTGAGAAAACCTTTACTTAATTTTTATTATTTCTTTAAACCAAAATTAAGGTACATTGGACATATTTCACTTATTAGGAATGTCTAAAATAAATAAAAACAATCAAATAAAAAACAACAAATAAACATGATAAAAAAAAATATGCCTTAGAAATGGGTTCAAAGGGGATGAAAAATAAGACAAGCTACGATAATAAACAAATTTAAAAAATGAATAAAATGAATAGTAAACATATAGGTATAATAATAAAAATAATCAAATCCAATTGCCCAAAATTCACAAACGCAAAATGAAAATGAAAATAAGCTTTGGAGCTTAGGTGCATTCCACGTTCCACACTAATCCATTCTAAAGCATGATTAAAAGCCTAAAGTGAAACTCATTGATTGTATGATTTCCATTCACAATAGTCTAATTTCATTGCATGACTCAAAGTAACACTGTTTTATTCTTTTTCTTTTTCTTTTTTAAAATAACATTAAATAAACCCCAAAATGAAACTGTTCCAAAATAAAAATGAAACTAACAACTCAACAACCTTTTATTAAAATGAACAACATTAAAATACCAAATAAAAGTTAGGAATGAAAATGAAATAGATACAGAAAAAAATTAATTTATTTCAGAAGAAATAACATAGACTCATAAATGAAATTGATATAAAACCAGAAATAAACCAATTTATTTGAAAGAAAAAGAAAACATAAACTCATAAATAAAACCGACACAAAACTAGAAATATACCAATTTATTTGAAAGAAAAAAAAATACAAAACTTGGAAATAGATCTGAGACAAAACTTCAGAAACAAAATCAAAATTTCAAAGATCATCCATAAATAGATTCAATAGCAATATGACATGGTCTGCATTACGATACTTCCAAGCAAAAAAACATTTAAGTCACACTATCAACATAAACCCATATTATTTAAAACATTGAAGCACTGAAAAGAGAAAAAAGAAAAAAAAACATTCAATGGTAACTAAATTAGAGTTAAACCATCACAAAAACATCAACTTATTTAAATGATAACCAAAATCATATCACAACTCAGACCTAGAGAACCCATACATCCTCATCGCACTACACACACCAATCAATAAGAAGAAGAGCAAACCTAATCATAACGAAAGGGGAGATCATGCTTACCTTCTTGATGCTTTACAAAAACTCCTTAGCTTTAATTATTGAAAATCTTCTCCAAAGAAAGTCACTATGGTGCCCAAAAATCCTCTTCTTTCTAGTTGCTTTTGTTTGCCTCTTTTATAGACAAATCGCCTCTTCAATCAAGGGTCGAGATCACACCATCAAACACAAGATCAATCCTTATCGAAGAGTGAGTGAAGGGGATTTGTAATGGCATCAAGGGGTGAGTGGGAGCAAAGGAAAAGCTGGAGATACACGTGAGAAATCCAAAAGTGGGATGACGGTTGTAGAGGAACAAATGGCAAGGGGGATACTGAGAAAAAGAGAGGAGCAATGGGCACATAAATATTTGTAACTGCAACAAGGAGGAAGCAAGTTGGCAGTGAATGGAAAAATGACTGAATGTGCTTGTGATCGCGAGTATGGAATCAGGTAAGCTTGGCATGAGCTAGCTGTGAGGATGAGAGGAAATGAAAGAGAAAAACCACGGGATGCTACGACTAGGAGAAGAAAATAAGAGCCAGGGGAGTTTGATGAAGTGAGTTGAGGTACGTTAACCAATGGGTTAAACCAAGTTAGATTAAAGAAAAGGAGTGGATTGGACTGGTTTATGCTTAATGGATTGGGCTTAAAGAGAAACTAAACTGGTGGTGCATTTGGCTAGCAAGGGAAGTGTTGGTGAGTGATGAATGGGGTGTGAAAGAAAGCTGAAGGGGTGTTGGGCTTCAAAGGAGTATGATGGCTGAAAAAAGAATAGGGAAGGAAGATTAGCTTTTGGATCTTTGTGTTTTGTGTTTCATATTTTTAATTTTATTTATTTGCATTTATTTGATTTCACATAAAACTAAAATACTGTAATTATATTTATATTTTTTGTCTCTTTTGTATTTTTTTTAAATTTTCAAATAATGTAATTCTACTTATATAATTTTTTTTATTAATTTATATTTTTGAATTTATTTAGTATTTAAATAAATAAATAAAAGATAAAATATGGTGTTGACAGTTATGCTTCTTTACTTGTTTCTTGATGAGGAAAATGAAATACTAGCAATTTTTCAAGTTTACATATAAAGAACAAGTAAAGATAAAAAACATATTTTGTCCAGGACGAACTCAATAGCCAAAATAATATTTAAAATTTGGCAAGAGATAAAACTAAGTGAAGCCAGAAAGAAGATTTTGAAAATCAACAAGGGAATCACCACACAGAGCTAGAACTTTCAAAACCAATAAAGAACACTTTGCAAATCGGCCAGGGAATCTCCACCTGAAACTGAAAGGAAAAGGGAATCTAGTAAGGGTATCTCCACCTTAAAGCAGAAAGAAAATTTTGATAATTAGCAAGGGAATCACAACATGAAGCTAGAAATTTCAAAATCAGTGAAGAACACTTCGGGAATCGGCCAAGGAATCTCCACCTTAAACCAGAAAGAAAATTTTGAAAATCAGCAAGGAAATCACGACTTGAAGCTAGAAATTTTCAAAATCAGCAATGGAAACTTTGCGAATCAGCCCGGGATTCTCCTCTGGAAACCGAAAGGAAAAGAGAATTTGGAGAGAGATTTCACCACATGAAGCCATAAAGAAGACTTTGAAAATCAGCAAGCGAATTAGCACTCAAAGCTAGAAATTTTCAAAATAATCAAAGGAGACTTCGCAAATAGGCCAGGGAATCTCCACCTAAAATCGAAATGAAAAGTGAATCTGGCATGGAAATCTCTACCTTAAAGTAGGGAGAAAATTTTGAAAACCAACAAGGGAATCACCACATGAAACTATAATTTTCAAAATCAGTGAAGAACACTTTGTGAATCGGCCAGAGAATCTCCACTTGAAATCAAAAGGAAAAAAGAATATGGCAAGGGAATCTCTAACATAAACCAGAAAGAAAATTTTGAAAATCAACAAGGGAATCACCACATGAAGTTGAAATTTTCAAAATCAACGAAGAACACTTCGCTAATCGGTCAAGGAATCTCCACCTAAAATTGAAAAGACAAGGGAATCTAGCAAGGGAATCTTCACCTTAACCCAGAAAAAAATTTTGAAAATCAGCAGGGGAATCACTATTGAAATCTAGAAATTTTCAAAATTAGCGAAGGAAACTTCATGAATTGACCAGGGAATCTTCATTTGAAACCAAAAGGAAAAAGGGAATCTCCACCTTAAACTAAAAAGAAAATTTTGAAAATCGGTAAGGAAATCACCACTTGAAGCTAGAATTTTCAAAATCATCGAAGAACACTTCATGAATCAGCTAGGGAATCTTCATCTTAAAATAGAAAGAAAATTTACAATCTAATAAGAGATTTCACCACATGAAGCCAGAAAGTAGATTTTTAAAATCAGTAACGGAATCGTGACGTGAAGCTAGAATTATCAAAATCATCAAAGAACACTTCAGGAATCGGACAAGGAATCTCCACTTGAAACTGAAAGGAAAAGGGAATCTGGCTAGGGAATCTCCACCTTAAACCAAAAAAAAAAAATTTGAAAATCAACAAGGGAATCACTACATGAAGCTAGAAAATTTCAAAATCAGGGAAGGAAACTTCGTGACTCCGCCAAGGAATCTCCACCTTAAACTAGAAAGAAAATTTCAAAAATTAACAAAGAAATCATCATTCAAAGTTAGAGTTTTCAAAATTGGTAAAGTACACTTTGCGAATCGGCCAGGGAATCTCCATCTGAAACCAAAAGGAAAAGGGAATCTGGCAAGGGAATCTCCACCTTAAACCAGAAAGAAAATTTAAAATCTAGTAAGGGATTTCACTACATGAAGCTAGAAAGAAGATTTTGAAAATCACCAAGGGAATCACCACTATAAGCTAGAATTTTCAAAATCAACAAAGAACACTTTGCAAATCAGTCAGGGAATCTCTACTTGAAATTGAAAGTAAAAGGGAATCTCCACCTTAAACGGGAAAACTTTTTGAAAATCAATAAGGGAATCACTACATGAAGCTAGAAATTTTCAAAATCAGCAAAGGAAACTTCACAAATCGGCCAAGGAATCTGCACCTGAAACCGAAAGGAAAAGGGAATATGGCAAGGGAGTCTCCACCTTAAACTAAAAAGAAGATTTTGAAAATCAATAAGGGAATCACCACACAAGGCTATTTTCAAAATTAGCAAAGGAAACTTCCCTAATCGGCTAGGGAATCTCCACTTGAAATTAAAAGGAAAAGGGAATCTCCAACTTAAAGTAGAAAAAATTTTGAAAATCAGCAAAGGAATCACCACATGAAATTAGAATTTTCAAAATTAACAAAGAACACTTCACGAATCGACCAGGGAATCTCCACCTAAAACCGAAAGGAAAAGGGAATATGGCAAGGGAATCTCCACCTTAAACCAGAAAGAAAATTTTAAAAATTAGTAAGGGAACCACCACATGAAGCTATTCCCTGAAACCGAAAGGAAAAGGGAATCTTGCAAGGGAATCTCTACCTTAAACCTAAAATAAATTTCAAAAATCAGCAAGGGAATCACCACTCGAATCTAGAAATTTTCAAAATCAATGAAGAGCACTTTGCTAATCAGCTAGGGAATCTGGCCTGCAATGGAAAGAAAAAGGGAATCTCAGTATGAATTGAATCCTTACACTGAGTGATCTTTAAAATTTTTAAAGCAAGGCAAGGGTTGTAACTTCATGCTGCTAGAAGTTTCCAAACAAGGCAAGGGAGTAACCACGTACTACCTGAAATTTTTAAACAAGGCAATGGACGTAACCTCATACTACCAAAAAATTTCAAACAAGGCAAGGGACATAACCATATTGCTAATTTTTTTTTTTACAATGTAAGTATTTTGAAAATGTTCCTTCCGTTTCTAAGGAAGACTTAACCAAACCATCCTCTTTCTAGAATTGATTCCTCATTTTCTTTAGATTACTGTCCAATAGGAACATCAAAATTTCCTCTTCTTGATTACTTGCTCTTTTCCAAAAAGCATTGAACCTTAGCCCTTCACAAAGCCCTTGATACTGGTCTTGGCCATGTCAAGTAGCCTTAACCTGCTCATATTTCAATAAGATGGTAAAATAGAGAGATACATGAAATTTTCCCTCAATTTGAGCTCTTCAACATGTGCAGTCTTTAATTCTTATAATGCGACCAATATGCATCTTTTTCCTAAGCTACCCTTTCGGGTTTTCAACTTAGCAGGCTACCCTAATTTTTGCCTAAGTTACCATTTTGGGTTTTCAACTTAGCGGGCATTTTTCTTCTTTTTCTTTTTCCTTTTTCTTTGATTTTTATTATTTTTTTAAATCATTCTTTTTGAATATAAGCACAGCTTGATATCGGTTCAGACCGTGTCAAGTAAACTGTTCCTGATTTCTGTAATGCAAAACTGATTAACAATGAAACACTAAGGAGTGATATTCAATTTAGTCTTTATTAATCTACTCAAATATTTCCCGATGAATATATTAGATGATTGAACCTTTATTAGCAAATATGCTGAAAAGAGAAAGGGATCGTAAAGCCTTGCACAGAAAATCAAAACTTAGAGACAACACAATATTGCCCTAGTTTAATTATTAAGGAGGAAGTTTGTTAGGTGAATAAACCTCCTTTACTGAAACTAATTAATACAAAAGCAAATGGGTCACCAGACCTTGGAAGTTTGTTAAATGAATAAACCTACCCTATCGAAGCATGTGATAGAAAAGACCTAAGACCCTTGGAGTTTGTTAGATGAACTAGACTCCTTTTATTGAAGCAAAAAGTAGAAAAACCAAAGAAAGGGGTAACAAAATTTTTCCCCAGTTGAGTTTTTCAACTTCTATGAACATTTATTCTCATATTGCAATCGATATGCACCCTGTATCCTTTGACAGGAGCATTTTGTTGATGACAATTATATTCAACAGGACAATTGCTCTAGTTGCAATCCTCGCATTAATGCTTTGATCTCAAATTTTTACTTGACTACTCAATTTCTTTTGAGTACGAGTTCTTTTCAAATTGATCCCTGACTTTTGCCTAAGCCGCCCTTTTGGGTTTTTGACTTAGCGGGCTTCTCTTTCTTTTCTTTTCTTTTCTTTTTTGCTCCTTTTTGACTGAATCAGGAATCACTAGCTTTGTTAGCTTTTTCCTATTCTCATTTTTACCTCGAAATCATGATTATGAGCTTTTCTTTTTTCTTTTTCTTGTTGCCAATTTTATATATATTTTTATTTTAATTTGGAGACTTATCACTTTTATGATCACTCAAATATTTTTGCAAAATATTTTTGCTTCATTATGCTCTTCTTCAGAGGCAAACATGTCCATACTCATTTCAATATGAGAATCAAAGAGCAGATATTGAAAAAATCTCCAGATTATGAGAAAAATGAGAAAACGATTTCGCTGAATGAGGGAATTGAGATGATAAACATGAGTATTTAAAGCCAGAACATTGAAAACAAAGAACTGAACAAAACATTGAATTACAAATTTTATTCAAATGATAAGATAAGGTCCACACTTAATAAAAATAAAATGGCCTGGGACTTTAGCCAAATAAGTTAAGACTAAAATTAAACAACATTAAAAAGTGTAAACACTATGAATTAACTTTGAACCACAATTGCCAAGAAACTGGTCTCCTTGATCCAGCCTAATTCGACATTTTCACTTCTCATCCTCTTCCCAAACATTTATAGAACCATCTCCTTGATGGTTAGACAGGGAATTGGTATTGATGTTCAGGCTATTATGGTCTAGCTAAATGACTCCATGATTAAGTAATTTCACGACTTGCTTTTTAAACGCCTCCTAACCCTCTATTGTATGGCCAATAACCCCAAAGTGATATACACATTGTGCATTGGGATCAAATCAATCAAGGTAAGTTGGTCAACAAGGTTCGACTAACATCAGGCTTATAAAATGGCCATCTAACAAATTCTTATAGAGATCAGCATTGGACATCTGAAAGTTGGGGAATGGTTTAGCATTTTTGGGATGCCTATGTTATGGTTGTTTGGGAGGAAGATTTGGCTTTTGTGGTGGTGATTCCATAGATCGTGGATTACCGGGTAGAGTTAGAGGGAAGGTGGGCGAGTAAGTAAGTGACCTATAGTAAGGTCAAGGGCTAGGGTGGTTAAAGATTGGTAGTGGCTAGACTACCTCCTTACTCTTCAGAATGTCATGCACCCAACTAATTAATTGTGACATCTGCTCCTATAACTGATATGTAATATTCCAACCTTTGTATTCGTTAAGTGTTCGATAACTCAATTGACATGGTCTTGTATCTTGTAGAGAGATTGAGAACATTTAGTTGAAGTCTTCTTTGCCAAAGCAATAGTGTGATTTTATTTTTCTGTTGAAATAGAACAAATCAACTTTTTATTAAAAAATTTATCACATGAAATTACCTTTAATGGTTTAATATCGGTCCTTGAGTTATTGAACTATTTGAAAGAAAATTAGCATTAAAGACTGCACTCTCACCCATGTTCTTATTGGGAGTACAATAGTTCCACAAAGAAAAGCATGGTTAGCAATATCCAAAGAGATTTGAAATCATCACTTGAGTATTGCCTACTTGCATTTAGATGAGCAGACAAGAAACACAAACCCTTTCATAATCTGATTATCTACCAAAAAAGCCATAGCTGAGTGTATCTCTGCCATGTGCTTGTTGAGCATACAATACTCTATAAAGAAAGACATGATTAACAATATCCTAAGAATACTCCAAAATCATCACATGTGTATAGTGAATTGAGCGCAAATGAACGAGAGAGAAATAAACTTCATTCAAAACTAATTGTTCAACAAATGATCAAATACATTTATCCAGATAATCAATGAGTTCTTTACGTAAGTCAAGAAAAGCTAATAGGTCAGGGGATGATCCCAGAATTGTAGCAGCTTCTGTTTAAAAAAATTTTGCAATGAACTCTAGCAATATGCACTAAACTTCTCTTTTAGCTTCTTCACAAGTGTCTAAGAGCCGCAAGGCCATGTAGTAGAGGAAATGATAATAGTTCCTTCACTCACCTTCCAAATACCCATTCTCATTTAGATAAGCCAAGATTTCTTCTGATAGTGGCTTAAATGTATTGAGGAGCGTATGGTTCTTGTGATTCAATTAGGCAACTTCTACCTTTACCTCTACCAAGATCTTTCTCAACATTATATTAGTCAAACACTCTTTAGAAAGCAAATCATTTGACAATTTTAGCTTCCTTTTCTATCTAAGTTCATTTCTTTCTAAGTGCCTTACTGACTCCTAAGAATTCTTAATGTCTTGAAACCAAAGCTCTCTATACTGCTATAGCATCCTTCCTTGTTCAACCTGATTGGCTTGCATAGCCCTTTCAAGTTCATTTGAATCTTTACTCTTGGTTTGCTATAAAGGGTAACTGCTATGTGACTGCAGTGGTTTTTCGACGCTTGCTCATCCATTCATAATACTTAGGCATAGCTCCAATGGTTTGCCATCCCAAATCTTGTCTCCCCAGTATGATCCAGTCATCCCAATCTTGTTTGAATTCATTTATTAAGCTATTATTTTCCACTTGAGGGTAATAAAGACTAAACCCATCTATCAACTTCTGAGTATACACCCTTTGAAGGAAGGTTAATTGTCTGATAGTCATTACAGGTGTGTAAGAAATGCATCCCCTAGCACCCATAAAGAGGACAAAAGGAAATTTACCACAATTGTAGATTACTTCATCATAATCCCACCACGACAATTTCCATAGAATGTCATCTCTTTTGGCGTCATTACATCACTGAACCCATTATGAGACATTCCAACTTTCTGTCCTTATCACACCAAAGAGCTCAAAAGGATCCATTTTGGAATATGGTATCTTCCCAAAGAAGTGGCCAACCATCCAAACATAAAGCATTGGTAACAACATTTAATTTCCCCTCCTTGATAGTCGTAGGAAAATTTTAGAGTAAGGAAAGTCTATGCCAGAATAACGGGTCCAAGGTTAACTCCATAGTGTTTCACTGTATAATAGACACTCATAGCATCTTGATCGACAAAGTTGGATGTTAAGGGGAAAAGAATCAATCCATACACTGTCAGTGTCAAAACTTTTGCAAATAGCATCCACTGCTTGTGATTAGCCAATTCCTCTAAGTGCTTTTCTAAATATTCTCTAGACAATCCTTCTTCTTATCCATCTTAAATTGGATCTCCGAAGTGCTTTAGCTTAACAAACCCACTACAGCTTTATCTGATATGCTATGGCTAGGATAAATGAAAACTATGGTATTTCTTAATACCTATAGGCTAATCATTGTCATGTATTCTTTGACAATTGGTGAGAGGTGGGCATAAGGGAAAGTGAAGCATTTAAGTGAAACATCCCAAAATCTTTATAGAGCCATGGTGGCTGTACCCTGAATTGGAACTTGAACCAATTTCAAAATTTTCCCATGTCTTAATTCTATTGATCCTCTAAACATCCTGGGTAACTTGGCTTCCAAAGTCTTTAGTTTGTCTAATGTTGACAATTGTACCACAACATTAGTCTTCTTCTTTGACTGACTAATACTTGAGTCATTCTCTAGTGTCAATTTTTTTTTTTTTTTAAAAAAATGAGATAATTCAAAAGACTTTGATGTAAAACCCTATAATGGTAAAAAAAATGAGGTTAAATCAAAGAAGAGGCATAAACAAAATTATCATCAATTTTTTTAAACACAATTATATGTAATAAGTGAAAAGAAATAAGATAAGTAAATAGAGGAGATAGAGCACACTCTTCATTGGCCTAGTTAGGTTATCCTTAAGGTAATTGAACTTATCCTGAATGATTAAGCCCTAACTACAAGGTAGCTTCCAGGGTCAATTTATCAGTGCATTGGCTTCATGGTAGGTCTATGATCCTAGTGGCATGACTTTTAGAATAGACTGCCCGCACTAAAATAGTGAGGATCTCGACTTTCCAATGCAATTGCAATGGTGAACAGAGCCTCCACATGCAACTAACTGAACAAGTGAGTTAACAATCTGAGTTGAGGTTTTCATGAATACCTGAGAGAATGAATCTCACTAGGCATTACTACATCACCTCTAATTCTAACTTGATGTTCCTACAGACCCGGGTATAAGGCCTAAATGTGTGTGCAAAGGTTTTGTATGATGCACAGTGTGTGTGAAGAGCATGAAAACCTTAAACCCTAATTGATCTACCCAATAACCCCAAAACATAATAGAGCAATTTAAAGGTCACCTACCCTAAGGTGTAAACAGGTGTCACAGTTATAATCTTTTACCCTAAGGTTCCAACATAGCATGCCATTATGGAAAGCAGTTTAAACAATCACATGCAGAACTACAACGAAACAATTAAGCACAATCACTAAAGCAATTAAAGCAAACATGCATTGAACCAATTATAACGCCAAAAGGAGAGAGAGCAACAAGAACACAACAAGTTTTTTTTACAAATTACAAATAAGCCAAACAGTGATTAACTCTCTAACTATCTCTAGTGAAGTCGCCAAATTATCACAATGTGATAGCCAGAAAAGGCAAATCGTCATGACCTTAAGGAGACAAAAGGGAAAACATAGAGATTAAAAAGAAAATAGAGTTGTCATCAATTAATTAGAAGGATAATTGGGATCCTTTAAAACCCAAACACTAGCCCTTGAAACCAAATGAAAGGTTCGGGAGTCTAATTATACATGACAAAGGTGTTAAGCACCCCACAACATCCATCCCTAAGGATGGTTACCCTAGATCATTTGTGGTTTAATCCATTTTATATTTTAATTACCCCTTATTTTGTTAATGTGATGATGAAAAGATGAAAGATGAAAGAATTGGACCTGCCTTACTAGGTAAGTGCCTACGTACCCCAAAAGGGATCAAGATCCACATAGTTCAAGTTAATTTTGATTAAAATTTGTTTAGGAAGGATTTATGGTCTCTTTCCTAAGGCAGAGACTATTTTAGATAATGTGGGAGAATGAATCTCCACCAAAAATCTATAGATGAATGGTCAATATGGGAGGATATACCTCCACCCAAAGCCAAGTGATTAGGACAATGTGGTAGGATAAACCTCTACCTAAAGCCTAGTAGTTAGGACAATGTGGGAGGATAAACCTCCACACAAAGCCTAGTGGAGGTCATTTTTTGAGGTCATCTTTGCAAATGAGGGATGTTTGAATAAAAACTCAATTTGCAATTATCCATTCTTGTATGTGGGCCCTTGGAACCCTTTTCAACCAAACAAAATCTATTGTATTGTGGGTGTTTAGCTTAGCTTCCATAATGTATTGAATATTTTTGTGAATTGTGTTTAATGCAAGTTTGAGATTATTTCTTGTTCATTGTTCTTTATCTCATTTGATTATAAATTGTGGATTAATCATTTATTATTTGTAACTAAAATTGGTATTTTAAAATTAGGTGTTTAACACATCATCTGCACTTAATTGAATTTTCTTGAATAAGAGTTTAAATTAAATTCATTGATTTGATTTAATTTAGATGGTTCTGTTTTTCCTTGTACTTAATCCAATTAACTAAGTAATTGTCTAGACCAAGAAAATTAATTAGTTAATTGTAAGTGGGAGTTAACCTTGATAATCTAGATTCTCTAGCTTTAGTAGAAAAAACTAATAATCCCAATTTAAGAATTTTTGTTTGATTTACCTAATATTTTAATACAGGATTTAAATAAACCCACATTAGGTTTCATAGGATTTAATTCAACTTCATTTGTTATTTTTGCATTCCTCTAGTTTGGTAAATTTAATTTGGGCATTTTTAATAATTTGGTTATATTGTTTATGATTTTATTTTATTTTGTTTCCTATATTTTATTTGTTTTACTTAATTTTTATTTTTTATTTCATCTTTATTGTGTAATAAATTTAGTATTTCAAAAAAAAAAAACAAATAAGAATTTAAACCATTGTAATTCCTTGAGAGATTAACCTTAGTGTAAACTTATCATTACATTATTAGTAATTCGTGCACTTGTGAGCATATTAAAATTTGTACATCAAGATTGGTTAATATAAGCTAGAGTAATAATATAAACTGATTTAGGAACAAGTATATAAGCGCAAAGTCAAAGACCTAAACTACTGTCAACGAATGCGTTGAGTCGAACAGGTCATTGAAAATGCAGTAAACATTGTTAATCAATAAACTCAATTCAAAAGACAGTTAAATAGTAAGATAAAAGAGAGAAGAGAGAGACACAATGATTTATACTGGTTAAACCAAAATTGAGGCCTGCATTTAGTCCCCATGACTCCAAAGGAATTTTTCACTAAAATTCAATCAACAAGATACAACTATGGTTTCCACTTGCTCACCAAAAATGAATACACTCTAGTTTTTCAACATGCTCACTATAAACTGTTTACTCTAGTTTTTACATGCTCACCATAAACGTTTTCCCTCTTACTCTCTCTCTAGAAAGCTTAGAAAATTCTCTTCAAGAAAAGATAATAAAGAATTCTCCCTACACTCTAAGTGATTACAAAGACAGAACAAAAAACTCTCTTAAACAGAAGAGATATTCCAGTTGTAGAGCTAATAATATAAACAAGAGTATTTGCTATTCAAGATGATGTTGCTTCAGCTCTCATACTTCAATCTTCAAGTCTTTGTGAATTTATAGGCTTCTTGTCTTCAAATGACCGTTGGGACATGATTGAGTAGAGATACTTTGATATTCTAACCGTTATGAACTTATTTTTCAGGATCTTTTCATTTTTTCCAGTTTTGCCAAGTTTGAGGTAATTGTGTAGTTAACTCATTCATGGTTGAAGGTTGCAAACTTCCTTTTTAAGACTCCCAACGCTTCTTCACTCTTTTAATAAGCAGTTTGACTCTTAAATGCTCCAGCATAACATCATATTTCATCATATATAAATTAATCTTCACATATGGCAACATTAATTCAAAATTTGACTCTAAGGAGTACCATAAATAAGCTTGCCATAAATCTTGCACAAGATATCAAAACATTAAACACATAGGGAATAATTACTTAATCATATTTAAACATCAACAGGACCTAACCAAATTATAAAGACCATTGACTTAATTTGAATTGAAATTCAAATACTCCTAAAGATAATTAAGTCAATTTTACATGTAACTTCAATCAAGTTTGTTATCATCAAAACATAGAATGAATTTCTCTTCTTGAAATCTTGGAGCGCTAATAATGTTTCCCTTTCTTATGATGACAAACTCATGGATACAAAACAAGTTTAAAATCAATATTTGAAGATAATATTTTCAAAACAATGAGCTTTTCTAAGAGTTTGTAAATATAATTCCAAATTAATTTGGTAGGAGACAGAAAGAGACATGACAAAGAAATTCTCCCCTATGAAGATTAATCCAAGCTCTCCCTATCGATTTGCCAAAGATTTCTCTTATCATTTGAAGCTTCATCCTTGAAGTTCTTTGTATAAAAATAATCTATTTCTCAAACAAACTCAAGCAAAGAATCAATATGTTTTGTATATATTATTTTCTCCCCATTTTGACATCACCAAAAGAGATAGAATCAATAAAGCTCAGGATATGACATCATAGATATATGAAGCTAGAATATGACATTTATTAAACTAAGATCATATGATGTTTTTTCCATCTACGAAAACTTGAAGAGAGTTGTATAACTTTCTTGAAGAAAAATCGCAGCTCTAGAAATATCTCAATAAAGCACAATATCAACATTTCATTAGGAGAAATTAAACTGAAGGGAAAGATTTAAAATGAGAAAAGAACATTTTTTTACTCCACCTTTCTTATGCAATTTAAGCCTTCATTTCACTTCAACCTTTGTTCTTTTCTTTAATGTACCTTAAATCTTTATCTCAACGAGAACAATATCTAATAAAGCAAAGATTAAAATATATTCACTATAGCTCCCCCTAGAACATGGCATCCAAGAAAAATTTCTCTTTCTATTTTTTCAAAACCTTAGGCATCATCAAAATAGAGTAATCCATAATTTAGCACCTTACCAGAAATTTTCTCTAATGAAATTTATATCAACGAATTCCATGTGCCAAAAGAGCTTGCATAAAAGAATATCATTGTATAGATAGAAATCAACTCAATACCAAAATTTATGTAATCATTAAGTCTCTAACAAAAAAGAGGAAACATGTATCTCATAATATTTCATAATAGAATATTCAAAACAAATCATATATCAATAACATAGATTAAGAAGCATGTATTTTCAGTTTAATTTTATGATTTTCTCTTATCTTAAGATGCAAAGCCAAATCCTTTTTAACATTACTTGTCTTATCTGATAAACCAAAAATTTGTTTAAACCAAGTTGCATAGACTAGTTTAAATCAACTATCAAAATTTATAAGCAATATGCATTTAATTATATCAAACAGCATATGACAAAGCATATTGCAAGAAGCATTAATTATGGATGAAACCATTTTGAGCACAATATTTCTTTCAAAGGCATAGTACCAAATTATCACATAAGCATTATTATGGATATGATAAAATATTTCAATACACTTTCATTTTAGGAGAAGAGAGTAAAAGCTAATAAAATAAAACGCAATAATCTATACTCCCCCTCAAATCATGCATATGATCAAAACTCCATATATAAGTTTTTTGCAACATAGATATGACCACATTATATACACATGGTTCAAAATTCAAGAAATATCCTCAAAATGATACTTCAAAGCAGACTTGTCCCTATATTTTTGAGTTAGAGCAATAAAGATATCAAATTTATCATTTGAAAATAAAGGCTTTCTTTTCGTAATATCTTTTTCACAAAATAATTTCAATGTTTCAAAATCTATCTAATATAGTGTCAAGAAGCCTAGAAACCACAAAACTTGAAAATCCTTCGGAAAGAAATGAAGGATAGCCCATTTGAAAATATTTAAAATATGCAAAGAACTTTTCGAATTTTTATATGCTCCCCCAAAGAAAGAGTATTATTTTCATAATATCCAAACATTAAGAACATATAGCTCAAATCATAAGAAATATGCAATAGGGATCAAAAGGATATATTTTAAAAAACATGAACCTACCTTATAAGTGATAAGTGCATAATTTGATATACTTTTCTATTAAATTCTCTTACATCTGATTACTTAGGTCTTGAAATTCTTGAGTTCTTGGTTGTGTTTTACGTTTTGTAGGTGTTTTGAAGTGAGAAATCAATCGAAGAAGAAGTGCATTAAGTTGGACAACGTTTGGGCAAGGTTGTAACAAAGTCTAGAAGAAAATCAATAAACAATGGAATTGAGAACTCACCACACAGAGACCCCGTTGGTGGATATGTGTATTTAAAGTATATGTTTACATGTAATCAGCCGTGACTTAAGGGCTTTTGCAAGGAATGAAACAATGTACAAGTAAATAGGAGCAAATCACTAGGATATGCATTTACAAAAATGGTAATAGAGACAAATCATGTTGCCGTTATAGACACCCCTGCAATCTCGATTTTGCAATCTCGGTTTGATGTTGATTTGTTATTATCCCAGTAATCTCGGCTTGAAGCTGATCTAGTTGATCTTTAATTTTATCATTCCCCCTCAAATTGTGCATGGTGGTTAGGCACAATTTGTCTCGTAATAGCCTCAAAGCCATATGAGTTTGAGACTTGGTAAAGATATCTGCTATCTGAGAACGTGTTGATACATACTGAGTAGTTAACAGCCTGAGTGATACTCTTTCACGCACATAGTGATAATCTAGTTCAATATGTTTGCTCCTCGCATGAAAAACGGGATTCACAGTCATGAACAGAGAACTTAAGTTATCACAAAATAATGTAGGTGCTTGTCGTAGATGAACATGCAAGTCGCAAAGGATGAATGTTAACCACGTTAGTTCTGCAGTTGCTTGAGCCATAGCTCGGTATTCTGCTTCTGAACTCGATCTTGACATGGTTGGTTACTTCTTTGCACACCAAGATATGATGTTGCTACCGAGATATGTACAGTAGCCAGTGGTTGATCGGCGAGTAAGTGGGC
>JASKGM010067432.1:0-16661 GCA_034509205.1 Ceratonia siliqua
TTGATCCCTTAAAGGTATGTAGGCACTTACACAGTAAGACAGGTCCAATTTTCTCATTTCTGTATTTTTCTTTAAATCAAAATAATAAAAGGGGTATTTCAAACAAAAATTTTAAGAACAGACAATTTAGGGTAACCATCCTTCGGGATGGACACTGTGGGGTGCCTGACACCTTCCCCACACGTAATTAGATTCCCAAACCCATCCTCTGGTTTCAAGGACCAGTATTTGGTTTTTAAAGGATCCCAGTTGTCCTTATAATTAATTGGTAGTGACTCCATATTTTATCTATGTATTTTTTCCTTTTATCGCCTTAAGGTCATGACGATGCTATTTTTTCCAACACTCACGTTGTGACACCATACTTACTCTGGAATGGACAAAGGGTACAGGAGGGCAAAAGGCATAGCATAGATGTACTTGGTTTGTTGATAAGTTATCCAAGTTGCCACATAATTTAACATTTCTTCTCAATATATTCCAAAAAAACAAAATGGTGGCAATATGATGCCACTTGAAGCTACCACAAGTGCATGGATTGTGATAGGTAGTATAAGGCAAAAAAAGTATCGTATCCACAAGGAGGCAAGTACCAAAATATATAACTCCCTACATTATCCAGATAAACCCAATTTAATAGCATAACTGAATATAAATTCCTAAAAATCATAAGAGAATCCTAGGTCTGGGGTTCATTAATTAAATTCCTTCAATGAAATTAAACCTGACTGTTAATATCCCTAAAATTGCAATGACTGAATTTCCTTTTGTTTTATGTGGTATTCTCTTTCAAAGTATAACATCTATACTTACATAAATCCTATGTCTACTTTCATGATCATAGAAATTGATATAAGTTTATTAAGCTTTGTGGAATTTTGATCCAAAGTCATTATGCTGTGAATTTATTTCTAAATTACACTACTCCAAGGCTTGATGAATTCATAAACTAAAATTAAACTTCTACTTTCTCTCCATCATCTAATACCTTAAATAAACAATTCCCGACCAATAAATTGCAAGCATTAAGAATGAATTCATCAATTTGCAATCAGGAAATATCATCCAAACAATCAAATTCAATCCATATTCAGAATCTCAATAATTACCCAAACCTTGAACAAAAAGTTTAACTACTTATTGCTAATAAACAAATCTAGTACTAACTCAAACACAACAACTTAAATAGAGTCAAGCAACTTGGATTGAGAAGAAATAAAAGAAAAAACAAGGAAGAACTCTTCAATGGTAAAAAAAGATGGGCTTTTCCTCATCTCAAATTCATAGTTCACTTCTCCCCAAAGTTCAAGCACAAATTCCACTCTTTCTCCTCTGATTTCAGCCACCATTCTCTCAAAATTCTACCATGGGTTTCCCAGCAACCAGTAATTGTCCTCCTTTCAGAGGTTTAGCTGCTGGTTGTGAGTTTCCCAATGGCTTTTTATGAAAATGTACCTCTGCTCACTACTGTTGTATGTTTTTTGCCCAACTATGTATGTTTGAATTCCTGTTCCCCATTTTCTCTCGACTTTCCCTATTTCAAGAGTGTATTTCCCTCGTTCCTAGCTGATATGACATCGTTTAGGAATTGTAGAAATCCCCCCCCAACTATGTTGCTATAGAGTATTTCACGAGTGCTTGCCTCAACATCTCCATTCCATGATGTCGTCCAACTTGCTTCCTACTATGAGTTTTCATCTACTACAGAGACGTCATTCCTATGTTGTTGAGAAGGAGTTGCATTTTTTTGCTTCCAATTACACGCTAATATTTTCTTTTAAATGATTGATTCAGCATAACGACATTGTTGGGAATAGGTTGCCATGGAAAGTAAGTTGTATTTCTCAATTTAATGCAAATAGATTTTAATATTAATAAATAAAGAGTTCATTTATGTATAGCTATTAAGGTTCCTAAATTCTAATAAACCAATATACATTTGTGTAAAAGTTATGCAAAATGATATATATATATATATATATATATATATATATATATATATATCTTTGGATGAATATAAAATACTATTCAGAGTCACTGAGTAGAGCTAGTTACTCTATTCAATAAAGACTGTACTGTTCAAATTACCTCCATAGAAATATTGACATTCCTTTTCATGGCAATGATGAATCTTAAATCATTGAAGTAATAGAGTTCATGTAATTACACTATTAAATGAATTGGAGTCAAGTGAGATATCAAGTTCAAGTTAATATCGTTGCTTTGAACTTGAACTCATACACTTTGCATTCGCTAGTGGCAGAACCCAAATCCTAATGGATTATGGACTCATGTTCATGACCATTGTGAACTTTTATATACTATGGGCATGACCTTTGTGTGACATTAGTTAAAACTCTGTATATTGGGATCATTGTAGAAATGAACATCTGGGAAGATAAATCCAAGAAATGGAGTTCATAACATTACATTAGTTATGGTGATTTTAGGAAGACAAGTGACATATTTGGCCTAGTGAAATGATGAATTAGCTACTCATCATTTCAAGGTAGTTTTAGAGAAGTTCTAAAAGATTATCTAGTTACTTATCTGATGAAATATGAGACCAAAGAACAAAATTGATATAAAGGGTAAAACAGTAATTTTACCTTGTGTAGGTGGATGGTTACAAGGGTTCATAAACACTAGGTTTTCAAATTGGAAAAATCAATGTTCAACATTGACTTCTCATAATTTTAGAAATTATCAAGAGTGCAATTATGAATCTTTGGTGAAATGACTTCATGATTATTAAAATTGGATTATCTTAATGAGATTAAAATAATTCCAAATTTATTATAGCTTGAAATTCCTATTTCCAAATGGATTCCCCACCTAACTTTGGAGAATTCAATCCACATTAAGTTATAATAGATTTAAGATGAAGTTAATTGATAGCATTTTAGTTAATATCTTTATTAAGACAAGAGTAGTCTTAATTTAGACAAAGAGTTATTTTATGACAAATATTGTCCTAATCATACTTGAAAAAGTGAGAAACATTTTTGTCACTAAAGAGACAAAAATAATTCTCACATTAGTTGTATAATTTAAACAAGTATTTTTTTAATTAGACAACAAAATTTTAAGACAACAGTTTGTTTTAATTAAGACAAATATTGTCTAAATTAAGACAATATTTATCTTAGTAATTAATTATTGTTTGACCACTTTAAATTAATATTTGAATTGTTAGAAATTTTGGCTATATCATTTTACTATGATAAAATTAATTTAATTAATTATTTATCCAAATATTATTGCGAAGTTTGTTTAACTTGTAAGACAACCTCCTCCCCATTTGATGGTGAGTTGCACGCCCAAAATGAGGGAAATTGATTCTCTCCTAATTATTTTAATTATCCTAGTAAATAAAGGATTAGAAATTAAAAGAGTTTTAATTAACTTCAGCTTAAATTTATTCTAACTCAATGTGAATTGATCACTCTAAAGCTAGTTGGGGAATCCATTTGGACGTAAGAATTTGAAGCCCCAATAAATTTAGGATTATTTTAATCTCATTAAGATAATCCAATTTTATTAATCATGAAGTCATTTCACCAAAGACTCATAATTGCACTCTTGATAATTCCTAAAATTATCAATGTTTCACATTGATCCATCCAATTTGGAAACCTAATGTTTGTGAACCCTCGTAGCCATCCATTGGCATAAGGTAAAATTATTGTTTTATTCCTTATGTCAATTTTGTCCCCTAGTCCATATTTCATCTGATATGTGACCAGATAATCTTTTATAACTTTTCTAAAATCATCTTGAAATGATGAGTCAGTAATTCATTATTTCGCTGCTCAGATATGTCACTTGTCTTCCTGAAATCACCAGAAGTGATGTAATGCTATGAACTCCATTTCTTGGATTTATGTTCCTAAATATTCACTCTCACTATGATCCCAACAAACAAAGTCTTGACCAATGTCACATAATGGCCATGCTCATTGTATATCAAAGATTACAATGGTCATGAACATGAGTTTACAATCCATCAGGATTTTGGGTCTGCCACCAGCAGATACAATGTGTGTGTGTTCAAGTTCGAAGCAATGGTATTAACTTGAACTTGATATCTTACTTCATTCCAATTCATTTAATAGTGTAATTAGCTGAAGTCTACTACTTCAATGACTTGAGATTCATCATTCCCTTAGAAAAGAATCTCATTCCTTATATAGAGGTAATCCGGACACTGCAATCTTTATTGAATAGAGTGACCGGCTCTATTCAGTGACTGTTAATAGTATTTTAGATTCATTCAATTATACATACATCATTTTGCATAACCCTTATGCAAATGTATCGTAGTTTATTAGAATCTAGGAATCTTAATAGCTAGAAAACAAAGTTTATGTAAATAAACTCTTTATTTATTAATATTAAAATGTATTTACATCAAATTTAGGGAATACAACTTGCTTTCCGGGACAATCTATTCCCAACAAGGACCTCATGAGTCGATGGTGGGGGACGTCATCCAAGGATCCTTCCTCTAACATCATCTAGGTTCCGGTTTAGCCCATCAAGGAAATTGTATATTCTTTCCTTTTCAAGCTTCTTCTTATAACGAACACTATCGCCTAGGCATTTCAATTCTTTTGTGAAAATCAGATCTAGCTCTTGCCAAAAAGTTGTCATTTCCATGTAGTAATCTGTGACATCCCTCTCCCTTTGCTTTATTTGCCATAGTTGGGTTTTGATTTCAAAAACCTGAGATGAATTTTCAGTGTCAGATCATATTTCTTGGACTGCCTCCCAGACATCCTTTACCATCGGCAAGACAGGTAAGTCTTCTTGATAAAGAGCTTCATGGAATTCACTAACCAAGCAGTCACCGTTGAATTTTTTAACTTCCACCTTTGTAAGGAGATGGCATTGGTTGAGATTGGCTTCTTTATATTATCGGTCAAGTAACCAAGTTTCCCTTTTGTCGTCGATCATGAGTTTGATTGATTGGGCGTACTCACGATAGTTTCTTCCATTCATTTTTTCCATGGTGAGCTGGAAGGACAAATTGTTAGGTCCATTCGAACCTATGGTGGAGACGACCTCAAGCTAACTATCGGGAGTTTCAGAGGTCATTGATCATTTGTTGTTAATGGTAGCTTCCATCATTGATAACTAGGATTAGGAGAAGAGTCAGGCTCTGATACTAAGTGATCAAAATGATGTTTCATATTTCCTTGAATTAATTATGTATAAGCTATAGATTTCTATTTAACATACAGTGTGTACATTAAAAAATGAAATAAAATCCCTTCACCTACTCCTAAACATATGCCAACAAATTATCCAAGCTAAGGATAGAGAATCCCTAAACAAACTCTACCCTTAATAGCTACACATAATTTCCTCCAAATTAAATCCCACAATAATTCAGGACTTCCACACATTAAGTCCTTCATTAATTCGGGATTTCCACAATTATCCCTAACTATTGGATTATAGAATTCTTAAGGAAATTATGAGTGCTTCCCCTATCCATCAACATATTGACCCCCACACCATTACAATAGCCAGACATATTAAGTGTTCTTGAATTAAGTTGTTCTGCTAAAGTTTATAGGTTATCTTAGAACACACAAAGGATTGGTCTTCTTCTCCCAATGCAATAAGGGCAAGTCTTCTATATAAGGAATGCCTTTAGTTTCTGAAATTACTTCTTCTGAAGTCCCAATCAACAGAAAACATCAATTCTCACTTTTATGTGTAGGGCTAAATTTATCATCACAATAAAAACAAAGACCTTTTTTCCTTTTTTCTTTAATTTTTGTAGGGGTTAATCTCTTGTATGGAAGTGTTATAGGTTTATTGGTGTTCAATCTAGTTGTTACTCCTAGGTGTTTATTGTACAAGCATTGGTTTAAAATTTTTTAAACATTTAACTTTGCAAACAGGCAAAAACAAAACAACTCAAGGCTAGAAAGAGAAGTAAAATAGATAGGGATTTTACATACTCTTGTGGTTACTTTAATCTTGTAATATACTTCCTAATCAAGCATAGTAACTGCATATTCTTTGGGAAGCATCAATCCATGGAACCTACGATGAATAGGCTTAGTGATTGGAACAAAACAAAATATGAAAGAAAAATAATTGATAGCTTTCACATTACAATAGAAAGCCTTCCCTTTCCCTTCAAGTATGGCGTGTAGAAACTTATGAAGGCACTCAAACAAAAATCACCTTTTCTCTAGTGTTTTTCTTTCAAAAACTTGAGGCACTCTCAAGGTGTCTTCTCTCTATATGTTACTACCACAAGGAGAGGGGTTAGGTTATATTTATACTAACCTAACCCTAGGTCATTTCTTTGAATTCAAAAATATCCTTCCCTAAAACTAAGTCATTTATTTGAATTCAAAAATATCATTCCCTAAAACTAAGTCATTTCTTTGAATTCAAAAATATCATTCCCTAAAACTTGGGGATTCCACATGCCTACTATGGAAAATAGATAATCAAATTATCTAATTGATTTATCAATTATAATTGTATTATTCAATTGATAAATTCGTTTTATTTAACTCTTAAATAAAACATGTGAGACTTTCTAATTGGTCATGCTTGAATATAAAATACAGATAAAAAATTTCATTTAATTAAATCCCTTGTACTTAGTTTTTCTTCTAGTGAATGTAGGTTAGTTAAGAAATTAAAACTATTTTAATTTCTAATCATTTATTCACTAGGATAATTAGGAGGGAATTTATTTTAACATTTCAAAATCGATTCCCCTTCTTTTGGTCATGTAACTCTCCATCACATGGGGAGGAGGTTGTCTTACAATTTTCAATAATTCAAACTTCGCAACAATATTAGGATAAAATACTATAGCCAAAATTTCTAATTAAACGAGGATTTACTTTTTTTAATCAACTTCTTCAAATTAAATATTTGAACAATTCAAATATTAATTTAAAGTGGTTAAACCAAAATCAATTACTAAAATAAAGATTCTCCTAATTGAGACAACTCTCGTCTTAACTAAAACAAATATTTGTCTTAAAATTCTATTGTTTAATTAAAACAACATTTGTTTAATTAAAACAACATTTGTTTAGATTAAACAACTAATGTGAAAATTATTTTTGTCTCTTAAGTAATAAACATGTTTCTCACATTTTCAAGCATGCTTAGGATAACATTTGTCCTAAAATAACTTTTTGTCTAAATTAAGACATTAGCTAAAATGCTATCAATTAACTTTATCTTAAATTTATTCTAACTCAATGTGGATTGAATTCTCCAAAGCTAGGTAGGGAATCAGTTTGGATATAGAAATTTCAAGCTTTAATAAATTTGGGATTATTCTTATCTCATTAAGATAATTCAATTTCATTAATCATGAAATCATTTCACCAAAGACTCATGATTGCACTCTTGATAATTCCTAAAATTACAAGAAGTCAATGTTGAACATTGATTTATTCAATTTGAAAACCTAGTGCTTGTGAACCCTCATAGTCATCCAGCCCACAAGGTAAAATTAGCATTTTACCCCTTATGTCAATTTTGTCCTTTGGTTTCAAATTTCATCTAATAATTGACCAGATAATCTTTTAGAACTTTTCTAAAACTATCTTGAAATGATGAGTAGCTAATTTATCATTTCACTGAGCTCGGATATGTCACTTGTCTTCTTGAAATCACCAAAAGTGATGTAATGCTACGAACTCCATTACCTGAATTTATGTTCTCAGATGTTCACTCCCACTATAATCCCAACATACAGAGTCTTGACCAATGTCACACAATAGTCGTGCCCATAATACATAAGAGATCACAATGGTCACGAACACGAGTCCATAATCCATTAAGATTTTGGTTCTGCCATTAGCGGATGCAATGTGTGTGAGTTTAAGTTCAAAACGACAGTATTAACTTGAACTTGATATCTCACTTTATTCCAATTCATTTAATAGTATCATTACCTAAAGTTTACTACTTCAACGTTTTGAGATTCATCATTCCCTTAGAAAAGAATCTCATTCTTTCTATGGAGGTAATCTAAACACTACAGTCTTTATTGAATAGAATGACCAGCTTTACTCATTAACTGTGAATAGTATTTTTGATTCATCCAAAGATACATATCTCCTTTTGCATAACCCTTGTACAAATGTATCTTGATTTATTGGAATCTAAAAACCTTAATAGCTATAAAACAAAGCTTACATAAATAAACTCTTTATTTATTAATATTAAAATATATTTACATCAAATTAGGGAATACAACTTACTCTCCATAGCAACCTATTCCTAGTAATCTCCCACTTACCCTAAAGTAAGTATGATATATCCTTAATCCCTAATCCTTCTAAGTAAGCCTCGAAGCTCTAATGTGAAAGAGTCTTTGTAAATGGATAAGCCATATTATTTTTAGTCACAATCTTGTTGACAACCACTTCCCCACGTTGCACTATCTCCCGTATGAGATGATACTTTCTCTCAATATGTTTAGATGCCTTATGATTCCATGATTCTTTCGAGTTTGCCATAGCTCCACTATTATCACAATAGAGATTTATGGCCTTATCCACATCTGGAACCACCTCCAGGTCCTTAAGGAACTTGCACAACCATATAATTTCCTTTATAGTTTCACAAGTTGCAACAAATTTTGCTTCCATGGTGGAGTCAGCAATGCAAGATTGCTTTACGTTCCTCCAAACAATGGCTGCACCACCCAAAGTGAAAACAGTGCTTGATGTTGATTTCTTAGAATCAATGTCAGATTGAAAATCTAAGTCTGTGTACCTAATCAAAATTAGGTCACTTGCAGAATACACTAGCATGTAGTTTTTCATCCTACAAAGATACTTAAATATATATTTAACTGTAGTCTAGTGTTCTATGCTAGGATTTGATTGAAACCTACTAACCAAACCAACTGCATAGTAGATATCTGGTCTAGTACAAAGCATAGCATACATGAGATTTTCCATTACTAATGCATAGGAAATTCATCTCATTTGTTCAAATTCCTAAGGAGTTTTAGGTGACTACTTCTTAGAAAGTTTGATTCCATGTCTGGAGGGTGTGAAACCTCTATTGGAATTCTGCATGCAAACTTTGTAAAGAGTTTCTCAATCTAGGTCACTTGGGACAATGTTATCTGCTTGTTCTTACAATCTCTTATCATTTGGATCCCAGGAATATAACTAGCTTTCGGTAAATCCTTCATCTGAAAATGCTTATTCAGCCATTCTTTTATTGTAGAAAACATTCTTACATCATTTCCAATGAGTAGAATGTTATTTACATAAAGTACTAGGAAGACAACCTTACTCTCTTATATCCTTTTATAGACACAGGGTTCATCGGCATTTTGTTGGAATCCTTAAAAATTGATTGTAGCATCAAATCTTATATTCCAAGATCTTGAGGCTTACTTAAGTCCATAGATGGACCTACCCAATTTATAGACTTTGTGCTCTTGTCCCTTTTTAATGAAACCATTTGGTTGAGCCAATAGATATACTTTTCAAGATTCCCATTCAAGAATGCGGTCTTGACATCCATCTGTCATATCTCATAATTAAGATGTGCAGTTATGGATAGTAGGACCCTGATGGATTTAAACATAGCAACCGCCGAGAAGGTTTCTTCAAAGTCAATTTCTTCTCTCTAGGCAAATTACTTGGCTATTAGCCTAGCCTTGAAGGTCTCCACCTTCCCATCAACTCGTCTCTTTCTCTTATAGATTCATTTGCACCCAATAGGTTTTATTCCTTTAAGTGCATCTACAAGAGTCAAGACCTTATTGGAATACATAGATTCCAACTTTGATTTCATTGCCTTTAGCTAATGAACAACATCTAATTGTTAATGGCTTCCT
Source organism: Ceratonia siliqua (assembly GCA_034509205.1). Lineage (NCBI taxonomy): Eukaryota > Viridiplantae > Streptophyta > Magnoliopsida > Fabales > Fabaceae > Ceratonia > Ceratonia siliqua. The sequence goes on from JASKGM010067432.1 coordinate 9,854, forward strand.
TATATTTAACAAGATCTAATTCATCTTCATCTGAAAGAGCTATAATGTACTCTCCTTGACCCATGTACCTGTTAGGTTGTCTAACAACCCTCCCATTATGACAAGGTGCCACTGGTTTAGATTCAACTCTTGAATTTGTACCAGTTATGACTTCATCAGAACTTTCCTTAGATTCTAACTAATCACTTTGTTCTTTAATAACAATCTTGCTGTAAGGTTTGTGATTTCTCACAAAATCTTCTTCTAAGAAGGTTGCATTTGCAATAACAAATACCTTCTTATCTTGGGTTATATAGAAGTGGTATCCCTATGTTCCCCTATGATATCCTACAAATAAACATACCTCCAACCTTGGTTCCATCTTTGTGGACTCAGGCTTATACACATATGTCGAACACCACCAAGTTTGCAAGTGATGTAAAGAGGGTTTACGTCCTGTCCATAACTCCCTTGTGTCTTAGGCATGACCTTTGATGGAGCAAAGTTTAGTAGGTATACTAATGTTTATATACAATATCCCAAGAATGATTCTGGTAATGCAGCATAAGATATCATTGACCTCACCATTTCTAAAAGGGTTCTATTCATCCTTTCAGCAAGCCTATTTTGTTAAGGCATTCCGAGTGCTGATAAATTAGAAATGATTTCATTATCACCTAGAAACTACTGAAACTCTCTAGATAAATACTCACCACCTCCATCTAATCAAAGTTATTTTAATAGCTTGCCTAACCACCTTTCATCATCAACTTTGAATTCCTTGAACTTTTCAAATGAATCACTTTTGTTGTGCATTAGATACATAACACCATATCATGAATAGTTATTATGAAGGTTAAAAAATAAACATAACCTCATATAGCTCAAATGTTCATTGATCCACACACATATGTGTGTACCAAGTCTATAACTTACTGCATCCTATTACCATTTGCTTTAAAGGATGATTTAGTCATTTTACCTTCAATGCAGGAATCACAAACTGGTAAAGAATATTCTATCATGTCTGGTAGAGTACCATCCTTTACCAGTATGCTTAGCCTATTTTGATTAATATGACCTAATTGTAGATGCCATAGATAACTTTTATCTATGCTAGAATCCTTGATTTTTTTATACTTAGGTGAATTTGTTTTTTTAACGTTTGCACTCTAATTAATTGGTTCTAGATAATATAAATTATTCATAGTAATTCCAGAACAAATTAAAATTCTATTCATATAAATGGTTATATCATTACCAAAAGAAATAAAATATTCAGAATTTATTAAACAAAAGACAGAAATAAAATTTTTGCAGAGTCCATGAATAAAATAAATGTTATCTAAAACTAATGGCTTGTTATTCAAAAAATGCAAGGTAACGGATCTTATTGCTCAAGCTGAGACTAGTGTGCCATTTGCCATCATCTTCTAAAATTGATCCTCAATCAACTATATCTTTGTCTAGAACCCCTGCAAAGAATTACAAACATGGTTAGTAACTCTAGAATCTACTATCCAGGTATTAGTATAATCATTCACTAAAAAGGCTTCTAACATGTTTAGAAAACTTGTACCTTGTTTATTCTTTATAGAATTGAGGTAGGCCTTACAGTTCCTCTTCCAATGTCCTTTAGTACCACAGTGAAAACACTTTCCCTTGGTGTTATCATTCTGAGTCTTCTTTTTCATGGACTTCTTCTTCGGCCCAATCGATTTCTTAGCATTTTTCTTTTTATTGCCTGGCCGCTTTGCCTTCTTAGGCTCCACAACTACCACGTTTACCTTTGGATTCTTCTTGATTTCAAGGAACTACTCCATAGCTTGTAGGTCATTCATTAATCCACTAAGGGTATAGTTCCTGCTATGCAATTCATAGTCGAATTTGAATTATGACAACTGGGAGTTTAGATTGTGAATGATCATTCACACTTGACTATCTGGATCAATCTCAATCACGTGTATCTCAGTCTCATTAAGGCAGGAGATTACCTTGAGCATATAATATCTCACTAGCTCCCTTGATTTCTGCTTGAGGTATTTGAAAGCATTGGCAACTCTCACCTTAGTAGATTGAGTCTTTGTACCAAACATCTCATGTAGATGGATACAATATGTCAGTGGCATGTTTCATGCCATCATGCTACTACTGCAACACACTGGTCAATGATACTAGTATGAAGCACTTAGCCAGAGCATTGGCATTATGTCACCTCTTATATGTTGGATCTAGTTGTTTATCTTAGGTGTTTACGATACAAGTAAGAGTTTTAAAATTTTTAAAAACATTCAAGCTTGCAAACAGGTGAAAACAAAACACTTAGTCAAATAACTCACAGGTAGAAAGAGAAGTAAAATAGATAAGAACTTTACATACCTATTGTAGTCACTTTAATCATGTAATATACTTCCTAACCAAGAAAACTGACTGCCGTTTGGGAAGCACCAATTCATGGAACCTACAATGAATAGGCTTAGTGATTAGAATAAACAAAAAATGATTGAAATTAATTGATAACTTTCAAAGTAAATTAGAAAGCCTTCTCCTTTGTTCCTCTTAGTATAGCGTGAAGAACTCTATAGTGGCACACTAAAGAATTCACTTTTTCTCTTTCTTAAATATTCACTTGTACAGTCATAAGAGGGAAAGATTGCAAATATATAGTATGTTAACCCTAGGTCATCTGAGAGTAATTGAGTGTAATTCAAAAATTCAATCCCTAACCATTAGGGATTCACATGCCTACTAATAAGGAATATTAGATAATCAAATTATTTAATAATTTATCAATTATTAATCATATTATTAGTTTTGATAATAACAAATTTTATTTAATAATTAAATAAAACATATGTAGCTTTCTAATTGGTCATGCTTGAATTAAAAATTTAAATAAATGAATTTTAATTAATTAAATCCCTTTGATATAGTTAGTTTCCTAGTGAATGTAGGTTACCTAAGAAATTAAAACCATTTTAATTTTTAGCCTTTATTCACTTAGATAATTAGGATAATTATGAGGTAATATATTTCATCATGTTAAAGAACAATTCCCCTCCTTTGACCGTACACCTCTCCATCACACAGCGAGGAGGTTGTTTCACATGTTTGAACAATTCAAACTTTATAACAATATTAGGATAAATAAATAAATAAATTAATTTTATCCTAATAAAATACTATTGCCAAAATTCCTAATTAAATGGAGATTTAATTTTATTTTAATCAACTCCTTCAAATTACATATTTGAACAATTTAAATATTAATTTAAAGTAGTTAAACAAAAAATAATTACTAAGATAAAGGCTGTCTAAATTGAGACACCACTTGTCTTAATTAAAACAAATATTTGTCTTAAAATTCTATTGTCTAATTAAAATAACACTTGTTTAATTTAGACAACTAATGTACAAATTCTTTTTATATCTTTAATGACAAAAATATTTCTCATATTTTGAAGCATGTTTAGGAAAACATTTGTCCTAAAATAATTATTTGTATAAATTAAGACAACTCATATCTTAATAAAGACAATAGGTTAAATGCTATTAATTAACTTCATCTTGAATTTATACTAACTTAATATAAATTGAATTCTCCAAAGCTAAGTAGGGAATCTGTTTAGATACAGGAATTTTAAGCTCCAATAAATTTGAGACTATTTTAATATTATTAAGATAATCCAATTTTATTAATCATGAAGTCATTTCACCAAAGACTCATGATGGCACTCTTGATTATTCCTAAAATTACGAGAAGTCAATGTTAAACATTTATTTGTCCAATTTTCAAAACCTAGTGTTTGTGAACCCTCATAGCCATCCATTGACACAAGGTAAAATTATTGTTATACGCCTTATGTCAATTTTGTCCCATGTTCTCAAATTTCATTCGATAAGTGACCAAATAATCTTTTAGAAATTTTTTAAAATTATCTCGAAATGATGAATAGCTAATTGATCATTTCACTATGCCCATATATGTCACTTGTCTTCCTTAAATTACCAGAAGTGATGTAATGCTACAAACTTCATTTCTTGAATTTATGTTCTTGCATGTTCACTTCCACTATTATCCCAACATACAAAGTATTGACCAATGTCACACAATGGTTATGCCCATAGTATATCAAATATCACAATGGTCATGGACACGGGTCCATAATTCATTAGGATTTCAATTTTGCCACTAGGGAATGCAATGTGTGTGAGTTCAAGTTCAAAGTAACGATATTAACTTGAACTTTATATCTCACTTGATTTCAATTTATTTAATAGTGTCATTACTTAAAGTCTACTACTTTAATGATTTGAGATTCATCATTCCCTTATAAAAGAATCTCATTCTTTCTATAGAGGTAATTCGAACACTACAGTCTTTATTGAATATAGTGACCGACTTTATTTAGTGACTATAAATATTATTTTAGATTCATCCAAATGATACATATCTCCCTTTGCTCATAACCCTTATGCAAATGTATCTTGATTTTTTAGAATCTAGGAACCTTAATAGTTAGAAAATAAAGCTTACATAAATAAACTCTTCATTTATTAATATTAAATACATTAAATTGGGAATACAACTTACTTTCCAAGGCAACTTATTCCCAACAATCTCCCACATGTCATAAAGCAAGTATGACATATCCCTAATCCTTAATCCTTCTAAGTGACCCTTGAGGCTCTTCTGTGAAAGTCTTTGTGAATGGATCAGCTAGATTCCATTTAGTCACAATCTTAGTGATGACCACTTCCCCACGCTGTACTATCTCTTGTATAATATGATACTTTCTCTCAATCTCTCGTATAATATGATACTTTCTCTCAATGTGTTTAGATGTCCTATGATTTCGTAGTTCTTTTGAGTTAGTCGTAGCTCCATTATTATCACAATAAAGAGTTATGGCCTTATCCGCATCTGGAACCACCTCAAGGTCCTTAAAGAACTTGCATAACCAAACAGCTTCCTCTGCAGTTTTACAAGCTACAACATATTCCACTTCCATGGTGGAGTTAGCAATGTAAGACTTCTTTCATCTTGTGGTCACTTTAATCTTGTAATATACTTCCCAACCAAGCGCACTGGCTGCCTATTCTTTGAGAAGTACCAATCCACAAAACCTACGGTGAATATGCTTAGTAATTAGAACAAATCAAAATATGAAAGAAAAATAATTAATAGCTTTCCAATTAAATTAGAAAGTATTCCCTTTCCCTTCAAGTATGGCATGTAGAAACCTATGAAGGCACTCAAACAAAACTCACTTTTTCTCTAGTGTTTTTCTTTCAAAAACTTGAGGCACTCTCAAGTTCTCTTCTCTCTATATGTTATGGCCACAAGGAGAGGGGTTAGATTATATTTATACTAACCTAACTAATGAGTGCAAAAGTGACTCTAAATGCCTTATTATTAAGCTAAATGTGCTATAAAAGAAAGAAAATCATTGACCTTAATATGTTCTCTTATACTTGGCTCCCATTCTCTGTTATCAACTCTTAAGCATGCTTATGCTTCAATTTCAGGATCCCAAGTGAATAAATTTAACCTAAGTTTGAAACTCTGGCACTGCTCCTTGAAACCTGGTGTTGCAGAGCCCAAAATATCAAATTTCCCCAAGTTAAACCACGGCTTCCACTAGTCAGCGCCACAACTCTTCCAAGTCAGTCAAGCCAATGCTACAGGTCCCAAATAGTACTCAGAAAAACTCATTCCATGGCTGAGTGGTAGGAAGCCAGTGCCAAAACACTGGGAAGCTAGAGACGCAACGCCTGCACGCCATCAGTCATTAAAAGGATAAGAAAACACATCAGAAAATAGTTTTTTGGTTAGGGAAAAAAGGCTCTCTTGGTTTGGAGATTGAGGAAGATGAAGAGGAGGCTTATTCCAAGTTGAAAGGCTTAAAGGTTTCTTCTCCTAATCCTTGAAGAGGAAGATGGTCATCCATGGAGTATTGGTTTTATCAACAAACATGGTTGGCTGGTTTCTAGGTAAAGCTAGGGTAGAAATTGATTGGTGAAAACCTTTGGGTATTATTTCAATTTATCTTTTGAGTGTTATTGTTCATGAATCTTGTGTTGAATCCTCTATTTTGTTGATTTTATTTATTTTGAGACATTGAAATATATTCTTCTATGATGTTGAGTTATAGTTTTATGGATTTTAATGGTGACTCAATAGAAATGGTTTCCATGTTATGAACATAATCTTTTGTTGTATTACAGTTATTTCCTAACATAGTGTTGTCAATTGATTTGGTTTTCAAAGATGGAATTCATGGTTTGAAAAATGGAGGATTTAACCTTATATTTAATTATGAAAGATTTAGGTCTTTTCATTGTCATATGTTTCAATTAGGGATTTGGTGCTATAATCCCTAATTGAGTAATGGATGAGTTGAAATATAAACCAAGGTGTTGTTGAATTCAAGCAATGGAAGCCTAAAGTTTATCACTTCTCTATCAGTATTTCACTTTTGCTTCGTCTCCCTGTGGATCGACACCTCATTCTATACTGCGATAACCACGTGATGTTTTTTAGCATAATCACTAACCCTAGGTCATTCCTTTGAATTCAAAAATATCATTCCCTAAATCATAGGGATTCCACACGCCAATTAGGGAAAATAAATAATTAAATTATCTAATTAATTTATTAATTAATAATTTATTATTTAATTGATAAAGTCATATTTTATTTAACTCTTAAATAAAATATATGGGATTTTCTAATTGGTTATGCTTGAATGTAGTGAATGTAGGTTACCTAAGAATTTGAGACTCTTTTATATTCTAATGCTTTATTCACTAGGATAATTAAGAGGGA
>JASKGM010067453.1:2199-16659 GCA_034509205.1 Ceratonia siliqua
ATTAAATACTTTACAAAATATTTTTTTAATAAAAAATTTAAAATATTTTTTTAATAAAAAATTTAAAATATTTTTTTTCAAGAATTAGATTACAATCACAACAAACAAGATTAAGAACAATATACGAATAGTATAAGTTATACATATGGTTGTGGCTTGGACCCATTAAAAATCAATAGTCATTTTTTAAAAAATTATTTATTAAATAGTCAAAATTAAATAGATATTTTCAGTAAGGCCATGAAACGATTTTGAAATTTTTTTTATTTTTTTATTTTATGAGAAGAAAAAAATTTGTTTGGATAAATATTTTCATAAGTTATTTTTTAAAAATTATTTTCAAAAATAATGACAGAAAATAAAAAATAAAAAATAATTTTGTTATATTTTGACTTATTTTTATCATTTATTTTTTTAAAAATATGAAAAAATAATTAAAAAAATATTTTTACCTAAATAATTTTTTTATTTTTTTTATAAAACTATTTTTTGTAATAATTTTAAAAAATTATTTTAAAAAATAAAATAAAATTCATTCTAAATATGTCCTGACTTTATACTGGTATTCTTTGAGGGAAACTTTTTTCCCTTGCTAATACAATTGGAGGGTAACTTTCATTTTCAACTATTCCATTCCCCATATGACGTGTTGTGTTTTTCTACCGTCTCCTTTCTATTTTCACCTGAACCACCTAGGCCCCCTCCCCCTATCGTTGTTTTCTTATTTTCTCTCTCACCCCTTGGATGCCCCTGGATTCATCCCTGGGTATAAGAAGGAGCTCAACCTAAACCCTAAACCCATATCGTGAACGGTAAGTTAGATGGGTCTTGTTGTCTTGCAGGTGTTATGGAGAAGGTTTTAATCTGCAGAAAACAAAGCCAACTGAGCACAGTGTTCGTCAACTTACTCAACCCTAATATTCTAGCTTGTCGCAGCTCAAAGGTGTCTTATTCGTACTCGGGTTTTCAATGTTGAGGAACAAAAGAGCATTCTTAAGTATATCTGTAAATTGCAAAGGATGGGTAGAAATGGGCAGCTTAGAGGTATATATGGAAAATTTCACTCTTCATATTCTTTTTTAGTACTTCAATTTAGTGATTCCAACTTTTAATTAATTTACAAGCTCTAAATATGCACACTATCATATATTTCATGGTTGCTTTGGTTCCAAAATCAGAACTTATATTGAAAATAATTATTGGTTGAGTCCGTGCTATATTAGTATGTGATAATTGAAACTCTTACTGAATACAGTTCCCTTAGGCATGTTCTGCTCAAGAATGTGGCACTGGATTGCACCTTCTGACCTTGAAGATGACATTGCAAAATTGGTAGTGATTACTTTCAATTTGCATCTGAATAAATCTTGTTACTTGTAGCTCTACAGGTAGTCAGCTTTATTGAATATTTGTTTTACTGATTTAGACACTAGAAGCACATACTGCTACATGGGAGACTCTGAGGGCAAGGTTTGCTTCAAAAATTATTTTTCCCTCAATATGTAATGGGCTTTATACCCTCTAACATTGATCCTGTTTTCTGTGAGCTGTTACTTGATTATTTGTAATATTAAGACTAGCAATTAAGTGACATATCCTTCAAACTTTATTTTGAGGATCATTTATTAGATTTAATTAGTACTTACATGTTAACACTGCCTCTCCAATGATGAATATGTTTCTTTTGCTTGCTGTGAACAAACTCTGTTATGGTCTTGTTTTTGTAAACATAGTCTTTGGGAAGCATGGTGGGCAATTGCTGAGGCTGTGAACATGATATCATGACAATACGCTGTTATGCCTCCATAGTTACTACAAAATAAAGATTATGCTAATTGTGTTTTTATGGCAGGGCAAGTAGTGCTGCATACCCTTATCGAAGATAGTGAGTCTTCTTATTGGAAGCTTGACACATGCTTTATATTTGTTCTGTATTCCAATGGATGTGTTAAATATTTATCCGTGCCATTGTGTGCTTCAATTAGACATGCATGAGTCAATTTTTTTTCCCATTGTACCCATCAATTGTCCTTTGCCATAATCACATGTGTATTATGCAATTATTTTTCTTATTTATAATTAAATATTTAAGCATTCGAAACTATCCACCCGTTTATGCAGTAATTAGTTAAATTTTTCAACTTGTTCCGAGTTTTCATGTTATATACTAGTCTTAGAGTTTCTTAACTGTGTTAAATACTTTTATTTGCTACAATATCATGATTGAATCCTATTTTTTACTGGGTGGTTAAGATTAAGAAGCATTTTTTCATAAGTGACATTGGTACAACAGATGATCCTCGTGATAAGCAATGTATTTTAAGTTGCACCCTTACAATTATATCATATTCTTAATTTAAGAATGTATTGACACTTTGACAGTACTTATACATGGATTTTTGTGCAAGATAATTTTTTCTATAATTTTCAAGTTTTGTTTAAGTACAAAATAGTAAAGTATTTAACATTGACTATCAGTTTAGCAAATGTATGCATGTAAATGCAATCTTATGGTATTCCTAATAGTGCACGCCATGAGTCATTGAATGTTTTTACTTTGTATGATATCTAAATTGCATGAACTGGTATTTCACTGTACTTCTATGATCTCTCTGAACTGTATTGATATTGTACTACATTCGTAACTTATTTTACTTAACATTGACAGGAGACATGGAGAGGCAAATCTATGAAATACTCATTAGGGTGCGGTTATCCGGTATTGTGATGGTTATAGGGTTTGTGGGAGAATGTTTTCTGAAGAATTAACAAGCAATCTTTAGCATACTGCACTTGTGATTTAAATTGTCACTGCATTCCCCACTTTTTTGGTTAATTTATTTTTTTCTCCCTTTGTTTCAATTTGGTGTGCTTTCATCAAATTGTGGCCCTCACGCTCAATCACCTGTGCTGCGCTGTGATATTCATGCAAGCAAGTGCTTGCATCTGATAGCTCATAGCCAGTTGGTTTATGAATGCTTAAAAGATTAATAAACATAGTCAACGTTTTAGTTTACCAGCACCTTATTTCTCCATAAAATATTCTCTGTTTAAGAAATATGTATTCTTGTCCTCTGCTTCATTATATGCGGTAAACCATTTCTCCCTTGCTTGAAAGTGAGACTAACTATTGAAACATAGCCAGGGAGAATGAGTAGGAAGGGGTAACACCTATCCCACTATATCAAATTGTCAATAGCATTGATTTTTCTTTCTTGCATATGTGCCATGAATGAACAATAAGACATTTGTTATTTTGTGTTAAACAAAGAAGATGAGTTACCATCTCTTTTTGAAAGGCATCATAAATTTCTTGATTTGGCTCATTTTGATTAGGGATGTATTACAAAAACCAATTGTGTTTTTCCAGACTTTGTATTAAATTCAGTGATGAGGTCTTGCTAAACTAGTAAAGGGACTGGTATCTGAATGGCAATGGAGCTGATGTTGCTAAACATTGTGTTACATCTGTCTCAGCAAAAAGGTCCTTTGAATCTTTCAAAAGGATATGATCTTGAAATTTTGGTGTTTTTACTGTATTATATTCTTATATTTATGTATTTGATTTTACAGTATTTTAGTTAGCATTAGGAAGATGGATAATAGTAAAATGCCACACATGTTTGCACCTGATCCTGAGAATTAGGTAAAGGGGTTAGCTCTACATTTCTACTGATGCATGTGCCCACATCTATAGAGAAACTTTATTGTATTGGCACTTTTTTTTTTTTTTTGCAGGGAGCTACTTATTGCATTGTATAAATCAACCAAGGTAAAGCCTGGTAGGATTATATTCTACAAGTGAATTTCGGTTTGAGAAAGACACATGTTCTATACAGTGTTTGTATATAAATGAGTCAAATATTTTTCAATTTGTCTTTTCATTTCAATTTAAATTTTGGCGTGGCAAAGATGGAGTGAGTGAGGGCCAATTCAGTCCGGTTTTACATTTCCCATTTATAAAGTCAGATTTTCTATAAAATACGCAATGTATTATGCAAGGTGGTGGCCCCATGTGAATCCATTAGCAATCCTTGCTTGCATGAAAATCTTTCCTAGTTTTTCTCAAAATTTGATCAGGTGCATGTTTTGTTGTATTCAATTTGACTTCAATTTTTTTGATTTGGAATTACTTTTCCTATATTTATGAAGGTACTGTTGTAGATACAAGTATTTGCCACCCTAGAGAATATGAATTTTACGTCAACTGTCATGTTGGAATCAAGGTAATACTATTATTTTGCAAGATCAATTGCACCAACAATTGGCACTTGATAGAGTTTTTATTTTGGCTACACTATTTGCATTATAAAATATGGAACCAGCAGACCCATGCACTATCATGTACTATATGATGAAAACAACTTCAAGGCAGTTGAGTTGCTAAGTTTAACAAATAATTTATATTACACGTAACTCTTCCACTCTGATAGCTATATATCATCTGCTCTTTTTTTTTTTTTTTCCTTTTTTGTTGTTTTTTTAGTTCTTGCAATATTATTTTCAGGTATGCAAGGTACACTCGAACAGTATCAACAGGTTGAACCCTCTTAATCTTTTGATTGCTTTTCTCTACTTGCTGAACCACTTTTTACTAAGGTTGATTCTATATTGCAGCTCCTCCTGCTCATTATTCGCACCTGGCAGCATTTTGAGCTCGCTACTACATTGAAGGTGAGACATCACTTGTAGATATTACTGCAAGTGGAAGTAGGAGCACTAACGTGGTGGTGATTCTACCCTCAATCAAGGAGAATGTCCTTGCCAGTTGTTGCAGACACATTAACCGACATAGCCATTCTTTTATTGTATTCCATTTGTGCCTAACATGACTGACTATGCGGATATGAAATGCATTCCCTAAGCAATATATCAGCAAGCACCATGATTTTATGCAGAAATAGAAACAGGTAATGCTTTGACAAGTTAAAAGGCCAGAACTTTGTGTAACTTAAATCAACTCTACAATTAATCGTATTTAGTTAGTATACAATGCTGCAAAAGATAAAAGCTCTGAGGAATGATCAACCTGATTTTACATGGTGGATAAGAGAGTGACTAATTAACCTAACGCTAAAGTGGACTAAACTGTTTTGCAGAAAGCAGCCACAAGCCACAATCAAAATAATAACATGTGGTCTTGCCGATTGACACAAATATGTACTGGCAAGAGAATATACATAAGAAAAAAGAATAATAGCTCTAAATTCCACATTATATATATGCTACAAAAACAGTGTTATGTGAATGAAGAATGACAAAACTCTTGCCTTTAACAACTTGTGAGGGCTTTCACATCAAGAAATGCAGCCACTTAGATCTCCTGCATTCACAAATTCACTTCTGCTCATGCCAGTTTTTGCAGACACATTAACCAACATAGAACCTAAATAAATGGATTCAAATTGAACATATTAGAATCTAATGTTCAAAAAGAGACAAAGATAACCTCAAGAGCTTTAAGTGAAAATATTATCCAAGTCATCATAGCATCTAAATGACCCTCCTTGGAGAAGGATTGCTAAAAAATTCATCAAATATGCCCCCTAATGAAATACTAGAAATGACTTGGGAGGCTCTTGAAAATAAATATTTCCTTTTCCTTATGCCATCCACTATATGCTTTTCTGGTGGTGTAGCTGAAACTTATAGTCACAGTTTTCTTGGAAGTGAGCAAAAGTTGCAATTCGAAATTAGGTTTGGTTGGAGCACTGAATAAGCTAGATTACATGAGAATGTATTTGTGCTTGATGTTGAGCATTTGCAAGTTTGGCTAGATAAGTTAAGTTATGCTGAAGCTTGGCTTGACATGACATCTGTATTAGGTAATAATATTTCAGGAACCAGTAGCATATGCTTTATGAAGGAATTAATTATAGTACATGAAATTTAAGGCAACATTAAGCAGTTGATAAATGATACCACTAGCTAAAGATTGAAAGACATTCGAATAATAAATATGCCAATGCTTCAAGTGGAAAAAATTAGAGCATGCCTACCTCAGCAAGCACAAATATATGAACATTTTGATAAGTCAAAGAAAGGACATGAGTTGCATAGCCTTTGATTGCCTGCTCTAAACCTATAGTTGATCTCTATTTCAGCTTAGTGTATAATATAATCATGGGCAAATTGAAAGTTTGAAGCTAAAAAGCTCAACTAGTGCAAACACTAAACAAGAAGAAAAGTAGCTTAATAAAGATAGAAGCCAAAAACTCCACTTGTTTCCAGAAGATTAATACTCATTAGTTACAATGTGTACATAAGCGTAAAAATTATAAAATAATAAAACTATCATAATATTGTATAATGAAAAATGTACAGTCTTCTCTAATATGTTGCAAGTTGCAGTTTATTGACATTGTCATGCTTTTAAAGTTCATACACATCCTAAGAAAATTATTAAGAGGTTAAGCGAAAAAAGTCTAAAAGGAAGATAAAACTAGCATGACAATAAAAGATGGCACTTAAATCATTAACATGGAAGTGGAACTTCACAAAACCATTACTGATAGCATCTATTTATATCATACTGTCTTTTCAACAAAAGCTAACCCATAATGCAAATTATTAGATGAAGGTTCTCGTCTCTTTCATCTCATACAAAATTACATTGAGATAGAAAATCAACTTTGATAAGCATCCATGAGAAAAAAATTGAAACAAAATATTATAAAAAAAGAAAAAAACTTTAATTCAAAAAATATTAATGATGACTGCATGTACAATGTAGTCCACCAAACAACTTAATAGTTACAAATGGTTTATTTAAAGGAAAATTTGACTAAAAAAAATTGCTTGGCAATTTCAGTCTACTAGGCACATCCATAATGAACAGAAATACAGCAACAATACAAGACAAAATGGAAGAGGTTGTTGCATCATCTATGTGTACATAATGTAAAACAAACACAAAAATGAACTTCAAGGCATGGACTTAAATTTTCACAAAAAGATTTCCTAAAAAATGCTCACTAACAATGAGTGACATTATTAGAGGTAAGACTAAATTGAAGTAATTTACATGAGAGGGGGAAAGGGGAAGAGAGTCAGGATAACTTATCTTTGGACTTGATAGTAAGATGGAAGATAAAATATATAATAAAGTTTAAGATTTTGCAGCAATATCAAAACCTACAACAATGAAAATCAAATACCACCATTATTGGTCTCCCAACCCCAAAAAAAAAAAAACAAGTTTCTTTAAAACACCATTTGCAAGCATGGATTACACCCTTATTCCTCCAATGCTTAGTTTGTATAGATGCTATTGCTATGGTACATGGAGACAAGTTCTATCAAGTTTTGGTTATGTGTTATATTAAAAGCTATGCTTCTACTATTGTTTTACAATGGCAATGTTTTGCACATATGTTACTTGACTTGTTACTAGACCCTTATCACCGAGAATGGTGTTACTGAAGATAGGGTTGCTCTATATAGAATTAAGTTTGCATGTGCTTGAATACATCTTGCAATATAAGTTGTTCTATTTGTCAGGTTCCCATCTTTGGTTGGCTCACTTGCTAAAGTAATTTTGGAATATCAATGACTAAAATTTTTAGGTAGTTGATTGCATTCTCCAAGGTACTAATTATTAATGTGAAGATGTTATATATTTTGAAATTGGCAACAAAGTACTCAAGTATGGAATCATCGATAGGAATACATAATTCATATCCATTGTGGGCCCAAAATTCCCTGCATGTGTTTATCAAGATTTTTTTTGGGTTGGGATGGTTGCTTATTTGCTGGCAATATCTCACCCTTTTTTGCAAGGAGCTTGATTCCTTATGATGGGGTTTCTTTTTTATAATAAGACCACACTATCAACTGTCATGTGTGTTATTTGCTTCTGTTTCTTATGTAACATGTCTGTTTAGAAATTCTATAGCTAATTGGTGTGGGTTATATAATGTGTTGACTTTATATATTCTACTATCTCATAGAAAGCATTAAAATCTATTGGCTTGCATATTTATATTATCTTTAAAGGAACTTTTAATAAAACTTAATCAACAATTGATAGGTGATATACATGAGGATGTGGAGAATCATAACTATTTTCTTGATCAGGTGATATGTAAACAACATCCTACCTCCGTTTCAGCACTAATTTCTTGTTGGAATGGAGAAACATAGAGACAAGAAAACACTCAAACTCATACTACTATGAACAAAACTCATACTACTCCATGTCTAGAATACTATAATGGATTACCAGCTACATCAAAAGCTTAAGTAATTAGAAAAGAAAACAAATGAATTATTTCCATGTTTTAAGAGGGCATATGACTTAAGAAAACAAAGTCCTTAAAACCTTTATCTTTTTCATTGCTTGGATTTTAAACCTATAAAATAAAACATGCAATGAAGTGATGCATAAATGTTTCATTTTTTCTTGGGAACTAAACGCTCTTCTCAACTAAAGGAAATAAATGAAGAGCTTCAATATTATAGAGGTTGCTAATGAAAACCCACTTTGAAAGTCAAATAAAATTTTCACATAAAATTTAGACAAGGAGAAACAAAAAGGGAGCTAGAGTAAAGCATTGGAAACTCCATAGAAATGAAGGACCTTCTACAGGAGCCCAAATATGGAAATTTATGAAATGGTTTCTGCTATCTAACCTATAAGGACATATTTTATAACTGGCGTTGGCAGCAACATTTTTCTATTTAAGTTATTAAATGAACATATATATATATATATATCAGGTTGGAGAAGGAGGAAATGCAAGAGGGAAGAGACAGAGCATGTTCTGATGTGTGAAATAAAATGGAAAGAAAATAAAGAATACATTGAGTGAAAGCTAGAGAACTCACACAAGAAAAGATTTTCAAGTGAAAATAAGTGAACAATCTGCAGCAAGACTACAAACTTCTATAGAGAACAAACAAAATCAATTGAAATCTTCCCAACAACCCACCATTCAACACAACAAACATCAGGGGAATGAAAAGAAACAAAATGACCTGCCGTAGAGAGATGAAACCGACGAGGAAAGGAGAGCAGTGGGTGAGAAAAATTTTGATAATAGAGAATAGAAGGGAGAAATGAGTGACGAAAGGGAGACTTTTGTACTCTAAAATGTTGTAAAATAAGAGAGGGTTGATATACAAATGGGGAAAGGAGAAGAGTTGATATGCAATTTACAAGAATTATTTAAAAAAAATAAAGGTTGTCTTTTAACCAGGATTATTCTTTACTATCCTACATGTGGGATAGTAGGGGAGTAGCCCCCTTTTTGTTATCACCAAGAAGGAAATAAAGGTTTAATTCAAGAATTTAAGAGGGCTTGGGATGACAAAATGATTTTAGGTAGGTAAGACTTGGGAAAACGAATTGTGGTAGCAACTGATGAGTACTATGATTGGATGAGCAAACGATAGAAAAGTCTCCTGGTTTAGCAAAACTTATCGGCCGCTACAAATGGGGAACAAAGGTTTGAAGTTAAATAGGAAATGTTAGAAGCTAGTTTGGAAATGGCCAAGAAAGAAAAGTTGGCAATGGCCTAAAAGAATAGAGAATTGGAATAACAAGTGAAGAAGCTTGAAAAGGTAATGCAAGCTAATAAGGATGAGCAAGAGAATAAACTACATCAGTTTAGAGACCTCTGGCTACAAGATATTGAAAGATCTCGAAAAGTAGTAAAGCATTTAGAAGAGAATGAATTTAGGATGAAGAATAAATTAAGATTGGCAGACGACTTGCTTACCAAGGAGCATTCAACTAATATAGTATTGAGGAAAATTCTAGCAGGTGTAAGAGCAGAGGTCGCCTAATTGATTGATATGAACTATATTGTTCTAAATATGCTCAAACCATCGTCAGTAGAGATCATGGCTGAACTTAATAGAAAAGAATATTGGTGGTCAAGTAGAGAAACTATTACCATTACCTCTATGATATGGCTTTGCAACTTTTGGACGCTTGCAAAGAGGGCTAGAAGGAAGTTCAAGGCAAGCTACCAGAATTCGTTGCAAAGTTTCGTCTAGCAGAGGCCACTACAATACTAGGATTCGCTCCTGATTATGGAAATTCTTGTCAAACAATCGATTTATGCATAGAATTTATGACCTTTTGTCACTCATTTAAGTACAATTAGACAATACTTATGTGATCAATTTAAGTCTCCTTGGGACATTGTTAACCATGTTTTTCCTTGTGAAGTATTATACTTTCAATAAAATCATGGGTGCACATGCGACTCATTTGTTAGACAATCAGTTTGTAGTTTAGGTCTGGGTCTCTCATTCATGGGCAAGCTCTTCCAAGTAGACAATATCTATGTGATGTGTGGCTTCTTGGGATATTGTTAACCATGTTCTTCTTTGTTGAGTATTAAACTCTCAAAAAGAGCATGGGTGAGGATGAAATCTTTAATGTCAGACGATTTAATAAATGACACAAAACTTGTAATGGTAATAATAAAATTTATGTTAAAGCTAAAACGTTGTCTGTTTGTCTTGTTTAGACAGGGAAAAACTCACACCATTGCACTTGCAAAAAGGGCTTCAACAAAGCATTCCTAGTCTCTCAAGAAAATATGCGCAAAGACCAGCGCTATGTCAACCTAGTCATCAAATGCTAAGGATATGCTAAGGATGGAGAGTCATATGGATCAGTTGCAAGAACAAATGTCACAACTTATGAACTTTGTGGCTTACAATATGAAGACTAAAGAGGTAGTTCAGTCATAGCAAGAGTCTTTTCACTTTGGCCAAACATCAACAATACGAGGGATTGCTTGTACTATTCTGGCATTACCATTAGTCATCAATTTTTCAAGTGATGAGCAGAATATAATGACTAGTCAATCGGGTATAAATGCTAATGATCACATACACCTTGTCATTCCTTCCCCAAAGCCTGAGGAATTGGAAAAAGAGAAGAAGGTTTTGGAGTAATTCAATGTGTTGGAACGAGAGTTGCAGACCCTTCAGGGGATAGATTCATGTGGAAATACCAGCATAAGGGAGCTAAGATTGACCCTAATGTCTATATTCTGAAGGAATTCATGGTCTTAAAATTTGAAAAGTATGATGGAAGCACTAATCCCCAATTCCATTTAAGGTTCTATTGTATTGAGATGGCGATACCGAGAGATGATGAAAAGTAATTGCTAAACTTTTTCCATAACAGCCTTATTGGATCAATGCTGCAGTGGTACATGATGTTACACCACTCCAAGGTGAACAAGTGGTAAGATCTGGCCAATGCTTTTTTCAACCATTATCGTTTTAACCTTGATATCGCGCTGATTAGGGAACAACTACAAATTATGCAGTAAAAGGATAAAGAAACCTTTGAAGAATATGCTAGAGATGGCAGAAATTGGCTTCTAATGTGCAACCACTAATGACAAGTTCTGAGACTTGTTTATATTTCCTAGGGACATTACGAGCTCCCTACATTGGTTTGATGGTAGGAAGTGCATATAAAGACTTTTTTGACCTCATTAAGGTAGAGGAGAGAATTAAGGTATTGATCTGATCTGGTAAGATACTAGCTGGAAGTAGTGAACCCATAAGATAGGGGAAAAAGAAAAGTTTCCCTCAAAAGAAAAAAGAATCAGAGGTCAACTATATGCAAGCACTGCAACAAAATTCTAATAACTCTTGACCTTATTGCCAAAATAATTCATCCACCTACCAATCCGCCTTCATCACAAATAGCCCTCAACAATAAACTCCTCAGCCAAACTAATCACAAAATAGACCATCTAGGATTAATGAGCCATTCCCAAATTTTCAAATGCCCTATGCATACCTAAACAAAAAATTATTTGACGGCTGCATTATTAACCCAGTACCAGTCGATCCACTTCAGCCACCATACCCTGCTTGGTACTACCCCAATGCACAGTGTATATACCATTTCGGCATAACAAACCATAATATAGAAAAAAATGGGGCTTTTCAAAGGCAAGTTATGAAAGTGGTTATGCATGGAGCTGTTGTGCTTAACAATGATAGCCCGAATATCAATACTAACCCCTTGCTTAATCATGGGGGAAGTGGCTCAATAAGTGCCATCTTGGAAGGAAAGGAGATAGCAAGGAATATTCTAAAAGTGAAAGTGCCTAAAAAATTAATTTTTGAGGCTTTGAAGATGGCAGAATATGTAATAAGGGAGTCCAGGAAGGCTGTGGACAAAGAAGAGTTCTATGATGAGAAAGCATAATGTAGTTACCATTAGTTAGCAATAGGCCAACATATAGAGCACTGTAAAGCTTTCCAAGAAGTCTTGCAAAAATTGATAACTTTAGGGGTTGTGCAACTTCCTAAGAAGTCCATTTACCAGGAATCTCCATGATTAATGAAAAGGATTTCCTCCCTAAACCATTGGTCTTCAAGTTGAAGAAGGAATCACCAATGAACACAGTGTAATCCAATAGTTTAGTGATTAAAACCACCACTCCATTCCGGTACAAAAGCAACAAGGATGTACCGTGGATATATGCACCCATAGTGACAATGCACAACACAGTGACACTATCTGAACACGCTCCAAAGAAAGTGATTAAGGAAGAAAATAGTATGAGCAATGTGACAGTCGAGGACATTACTCGAAGTGGGAAAGTTTACGCTCCTTAGATAATAAACAACCAGAAAGGGAAAGAGAAAGTGGTAGAGACCGCAGCTGAAGAGAAAATTGACCAAGAGGAGGACTTCCTCAAAATAATGAAACAAAGCGAGTATGACATCCTAGAATAGCTAAGAAAGGCTCAAGCAAAGATATCATTTTTCTCTTTGATTATTAGCTCTAAGGCACCCCGAAAAGCCTTGCAAAAGGTACTAAATCAAACCTATGTTGCTCCCATTATTAGCCTGGAGAAGTTTGGAGATTTGGTGAAATATGTGAGGATTTCAAATATGATAACCTTCTTAGAGAAGGAGTTAAGCACGTCAAGAAGCAGCCACAACAAAGCCTTGCATATCACATTAAGATGTGAGGGTTGCACCATCGCAAATATTTTGGTAGACAATGGTTATGCTCTGAATGTGTTTCCTTACACTATGCTTCTACAGCTACTTGTCAATCTTGACAGTATGAAAACAAGTGATCTTATGGTAAGAGCTTTTGATGGCTCTAGGAGAGAAGTAAAATGACACATCATTTTAAGCTTAGAAATCAGCCTAAGTAACTTCCAAGTGGTGTGTCAAGTTATGGATATTGAGCCATCATACAAAATGCTATTAGGAAGGCCATGGATGCATGTAGCTAGGGCCATACCTTCTACATGGCACTAGAGGATTAAGTTCATTGATGAGGGGAAAGTCATCACCATTAAGAGTGAAGAAGAAAAGCTCATTTCCAAACTAGTTTCGACTCCTTATGTTGAGGTAGCTGAGCAAGTACTAGGGAGTTCCTTCCAAACTTTGGAGAATGTGGAAAAGGGTCTCAAGGAAGGAAAGGCAACCTTGCCAAAAGATGTAGTCAAAGCAAGTATGGTTAAAAAGGGATACCAGTAGGGTAAAGGACTAGTGTCATAATGTGACAGCCGGTGAAAAGCCATCATTTTATGACTTTGGGCGTGTAAGGGAAAACACAGAGAAAAAAATAGAGTTGCCACTAATTAATTAGAAGGATAATTGGGATCCTTAAAAAAAAAAGGAAGACTGGCCCTCGGAACCACAGAAAGTGTACGGGAGTCTAATTATGTGCAGGGAAGGTGTTAGGCACCCCACATCGTCCATCCCTAAGTATGGTTACCTTAAATTGTTTGTGCTTAAAAATCTTAATATATTTTAAGTACCCCCTTTATTAAAACGATAAAAAAAACAACGATAGAGAAATAAGTAACCATACTTGCCTTACCAAGTAAGCACCTACATACCCCAAAAGGGATCAAGGTCAACGTAGTTTAGAATTTGTTATATTGGTGAAAAGGAGCTAGAACATTAGGGGAATATAAAATTCCACTTAAAGCCTGGATAATGGATTGGAACATTGGGGAGAATATATCTCAACCAAATGCCCATGAAAGTTGAGACTTTGGAAAAATAAAAATTCACTGAAAGCCTATGGAAATTAAGACATTGGGAAGTGTATAACTCCACTGAATACCTATGGAGATTATGACTTTGGAGAAGATAAAACTTTACTGAAAGTCCTTTAAATATTCAAAAGTGAAATGAAGATTATGGGAATTTATTTTTCCTAGTCAAATTTTGATTTTCCTAAATTTTGTGACAAAACTAAAATTTCTGAAAATATAAGGGTAAGAATAAAATTACTAAAAGTATTGGGGTCTAAATAGAATTCCTCAAAATATAGGGGTCAAGCTTGAATTTTTTGAAAGTATTGAGGTCAAAATAGAATTTTTGAAAGTATTGGGGCCAAAATTAAATTTCTTAAAATGATTCAAAACATTAGACCTCCCTTTTTCTTAAGGTATTTAATTGGGTTTATCGGAAACCCCATTTTTAAAATAATATTAATGAACCCTCTGA
>JASKGM010067494.1:0-13060 GCA_034509205.1 Ceratonia siliqua
ATGTGAAATTCAACACTTGAATAATTAATCTTATTTATTTTTCAAAAATTAAGGATCCATCTTTTTGCGCAAAAATGTTTTCAATGAAAAATATACATTTTTTGAAAATGTTTTTTAATAAAGATTATTTTTTTATTGTTTGGTGTATTATATAAGAACGGGAACTCTTAGGAAATTGGGGATTGAAACTAATAAAATAGAAAACGATTTTTACTCAAGGTTGTTAATTTCTGTTGACTTTCTTAGAATTTTCTGTTCACCAAATTTTTTTCTAAATCAAAGAACAGTGTTATATATATATATATATTTTTTTTTTTCTAAAATTTACATATATATTTATTTATTTTATAAATGAGAATAATTTTATTTAAGCAGATATTATATTACAAAATAATATTTTATGAAAGCTTTGTTTGCCTAAAATTATTTTAGAATTGTGCCTTTAATAATGAGAAATGAGAATAATTTTAATTAAGTTTCTTAAGATATTGTATTATAAAATAATATTTTATGAAAGCTTTTTTTTTTGCCTAAGATCATTTTAGAATTGTACTTCAGCCTTGAAAAGAAATGTAAAATAGCATTATTTTAAAATAACATACTATTTAAAGACATCAAACAATAGTTTATTCTAAAAAATTAAAACGGTTTAATTGAATCCAGTAAAACCAACATGAATTAATTCCTGATTAAGTAATATTATTTACATTTACAAATTATGTAAAAATTACTGATCAAATAGTGGTTGTAGTTTGAGTTTGAGTTTGAGGAAGGTGGCGATGTGGGCGCGTGAGCGTAGGAAATTAAAGGATAAATATTCCCATGCACAGCACAAACAAAGAACTGAAAGAAGGGAGTGGGGAAGGGAACAGACGACCAAGAAAAGTTTCATTCGGTCGGGACACTTCGACTATTCTACATCACTAAAGCAGCAATCCTCACCTTTTTTTTTCATTATTCAAACTATTAATATATTTATTTAATTAATCATCACATTAACTCTTTACCTTAATTTATCATTCATTTTCTAGTTTTTATAATATAATCATTATTAAAGTTTGTTAATTGGCCATTCTACACCAAATTACTAACATATATAATTAAGCTGGTCACCACTCTTTCTCTAATTAACATATACAACACTTAAGGAGAAGAGAAGAGAAGAGAGAGAGAGAGAGAGAGAGAGAGAGAGTCACTAATTAATCTATTTTTCTAAGCCACAGAGAGCATCAAAAAGAAGCTTATGGGTTAAGAAACATCCATCACCTTCTCTAAAACCTATAAAGCAATAAAATAAAAGAGTGTTAAGGGGGGCGGGGGGGGGAGAGAGAGCTTAGAGAGAGTGAACAAGAAACCAGAATTTATATATAAATACTCAAAAGGCTCCTCCTTTATTTTTGCTTCTCATTCCCGGCTACCTCCTAACAACCCTCTGTTCTCTCCCTCCTCTTCTTTCTTGCTTTCTCTTTGATCTCTCTCTCTCTCTCTCTCTCTAGCTCTTGTTGATGTGATTCTCTCCACTATTATCTCATCGCAAAGAACCCCATCAACCTTTACAAAAGAGAAATCCCAGAAGAACCATGGTTTTTACCTCCATTCCAGCTTATCTTGATCCAGCCAACTGGCAACAACAGGTAAGGGTTTTCTTCAATTCAGTTCTTTCTTCTCTAATGGTTTCTTTGCCCAAAAGGCATAATTCAAAAGATAAAAATATTCTTGTAACTTTTGTTAATCCCCTTCCTTGAATATACCACAGATATTTCATTTCTTTGCTTTTCTATCTTTTTCCTCATTTTTTTCTTCCCCTTATGTTGTTGCAGCAACCCAATCATCACAACGGCAGTAGTGGCCCGAGTTCTCAGCTTCTTCCACCACCACCTCCTCCACTGCCACCCCCTCAGCCTCATGGAGCCGGGGGCACTGGCTCGATCAGGCCAGGTTCGATGGCGGATCGAGCCCGGATGGCCAACATACCTATGCCGGAGGCTGCCCTAAAATGCCCACGATGTGAATCCACGAACACAAAGTTTTGCTACTTTAACAATTACAGCCTCTCTCAGCCCCGCCACTTCTGCAAGACCTGTAGAAGGTACTGGACCAGAGGCGGCGCCTTGAGGAATGTCCCTGTCGGAGGTGGCTGCCGGAGGAACAAAAGAAGCAAAGGAAGCAGCTCGAAGTCGCCGGTGAGCTCCGATGGCCAAACGGGTAGTGCTAGTTCAACAAACTCAATTTCTTCTAACAGTGGTTCTGCTGCTGATATAGTAGGCCTTGCGCCTCATCAGGTGCCATCGCTGAGGTTCATGGCTCCATTACATCAACTAACTGACTTTGCAGCAGGAGAGATGGGCTTAAACTATGGCCTTAATTACAGCGCAATTTCAGGTCCAATGGGAGGAGTAGGAGACTTAAATTTCCAGATAGGGAGTGCTTTAGGTGGAGCAAGCGGCGGCAACCCAGGCGGCGGCGGCGGCAGTTCTATCTTATCTGCATCTGGTTTAGAGCAATGGCGGCTGCCGCAAACACAGCAATTCCCCTTCTTGTCAGGTTTGGAAGCTTCACCTGGTTTGTACCCATTTGAAGGTGGTGTCGAGGCACCAGGATATGGCGGCCCCAGTGAGGCAAGTCAGGTCCGGCCAAAGGTGTCTACATCTGGGGTTATAACTCAGCTAGCTTCAGTGAAAATGGAAGATAGTCATCATCAGGAACTGAACTTGTCAAGGCAATTCTTGGGAATCAGTAATCCAGCAAGTGAGCAATATTGGAGTACTGGTACTAGTACTGCAGCTTGGGCAGATTTTTCTGGGTTTAGCTCTTCTTCCACTACTACCAATCCACTATAGAAATTTCAGTCCTGTGCAGAAGCTTCTGGTTTTTGATAGTGTGGCTTCAATTTCATTAACCTCTACGACAAAGCTTCATCATCCAACAACTACTGCAATATTTGCCCAACATAAAGAAGATCTTTGAAGAATATGGACAAGTACTTTGTTTCTTTAAGATCATATGAAAACCCTAGGGATGTTAGCTCTCTTTTCTTTAACTTTTGTTTTTCTTATCCTTCTTTCTTCTTTTTCTTCTCTTTTTCCTTTGAATAGGTTTAGGCGGCTTTGTATGAGGATTTTAATTACTATAGTGAATTTATGAGTTCAAAAGAATGAATTAATATTGCATTTACAGTAGCTGATGTTTCTGCTGAAGTTCAATATTGGTCAGCCCATATCTCAAATGGAAAGTCTTCTTCTGTGGAGGAAACTGTTGGATTTTGGTTCATTGATTTGGAAGATAATAATGTGTTGCACTAATAATCACCATCTCCTTGCCAATGAATTCTAGGTCTATATAGCGGCACTGTTTCTGGTCGTATCAGAAGACTTTGATTTCAGGATTGGGTCTTGGTCATTTCTCCTTAGAACCCATATATTCTGAATAAATAATTCTGGTGCAGTTTTGGCGGGTGATCATAATGAAATCATGAATAAATTTGTTATGGGAATTCTGATTAAACAGTCAAAATGAGCCCTTGACTGTTCGTTTGAACAGAGAGTAAAGCAAGTCTGGTGGTTAAAGAAAGCTTAATAATCTAAGGTTTGTCTTTCCTATTGTATACATTCCTCATATATATAAATATATCCATTGGAAAAGTGTGATTTTCTTCTGTTAAAAATTAGATTTGCTGTTATTTTTCCTTTTAGAAAGTTAATCTAATGACTATAGAACCTTTTTCTTGATGTTAATACCATTATGCTGTTTTAATATTCTGCCCTAAAAGATTTATATTGCAATTTAGTGGCTATTTAAAACCACCTTTATCGAATACATAACTCTCAAACCATATACTTTATAGTATAGCTATGGCTTAGAAGAAAGTTGTTTCCATCTAGGAACAATGTTTAAACAGTCTCATCTTTAGAAGTTAATTATTATCATAAACTAATAACCTTAATTTCTACAAAAACAAAAATCATTGTCACTTTAAAATGTGAATCAATGAAATATAACCCAGTTAAAGCAACTTAAACTAAAGTAAATGCGTTCTTGTAATTGTATCTTTTTAGTTACTAATATGAAGTGAAAAAAGCCACCAGTTAATTTGTAGAAGATTTTGAAGTCAAAATCTTCGTGATCCATTTGTATAAAAAAATAGTATGAAATTCATGGAAAGGATGAATCAAAGTATTAAATATCAGTATTTGAATTGTAAACATATTATCTTCTTTCAACAAGAAACAAGGCAGTTTCAATATAAGGTTTTGCTTAATTTAATGATTTGTTTTATACTTAAGATTATAAAAAAGCGTTACTATAGTCACACAGGTCATTGGCTAATTAATTTAATGATTTTTTCTTCAGAGTCAATTGACCTTGGGCAATTTTTTGAACAAATTATAAATCATATGAGAAATCTATGAAGAGACCCTGTTGCTGATAAACTCTAACGACAACCTCAAAAGGCTGTGCTTGTCATATTGTTACAAGTGTAATTGAAACTTGGAAGTTTGCAAATGAAACATTCTGGAGCACAGTTCATATATATCTCCAAGACCCAGATGTTGTTTTTGTCAAAAGAAAATGATTGTGATGTTTCATCTTGCGCAGCCAAACCTAGCTAATCTATACAGCTAGCTTCACTGAGAAAATTGTGTAGTACTTCAGAAATCCCAGTTATATATTATTTATTATTCATGCATATGATTAAATATATTATATTTTTCCAATAGATCTAGATACAAATCTCAGCTTCTTTTTTATATATATATAAATTCTGGGAGGATTAATATATAACAAACATATCCACCTTGAGTTTAGTGACTTCCAACTCTCCATAGAGAATATATTAGTTGTTAAAATCATTAAAGAATTATCATGTTTTTGCATGAGCGAGCAAGATCTCTTTGTCCCTTTTGTATAGAGTAATTGATTTAGGAGAGAGAGAGAGAATGATTTTGTAATAATATGGGAATGTACTTACTGTTAATGTTAAGTGATCATTCATCCATCACTGAGTGGGACTACGAAGATTTTGCCTATTTTGGTGGTTTTAATGGAAAATAGAGGCAAAGGAACAGAGCATCAAAAGACGACAAGATGACCACTCAAATCCATAGAAACCTAAAGATCATAGTAATCTTCGAGATCAGCATCATTGCCATGTTCACCATGGTCATAGTAAATCTTTGAGAATGAACATTTTCGAACTTGGTTGCTAAAACCAATAAAGAGCTACTGCTAACCACTAAATTCATTCATCACTTTATGTTTTTAGAAGCCATTCTATTTCATAACAATATTATATAAATTATTTTTATAATATTATAATATATTATTATAAAATTATTTAAAGTACTAAAGAAGTAAATTTTATAAGCACCCTCATGAAAATCAATTTTTTTGGAGGCGTCCGAATTAAATTATCCTTAAATAAATTTGAGTTAATCTAATTATTTATTTTTAAAGGCATTATATTTTAAAATAGTATTTCATACCATTATAAAATTCTCTAAGATATGACAAAAAGAAAAATAAATCTCATAAAATATTATTTTAAAATATAATACTTTTAAAGACTCTAAAAATAAGTATTTTTAATTTTTTTAAATTTGAGGCAGTATTATTTTATTTTAATCTTATAAGAAATATGTAAATAAATTTTTTTTTTTTTAACTTTTTGAAGAAGTACTAGAAAATGGGGAAGGGGGGTTTGGGTTTCTAACGTTGTCAAAGAACGTCTGAGCGTGGCAGCAGAGTCAAAGCACAGAGATTTTAGCAATCTATCTGTTACAGTCTTAATACCACAAACTCAGGGACACAAACTGCTATGGAATATCTCAGTCTGACCGTTTCGCAGATTTTCACGCGCGTGAGCGCGTGCCTCTTCACCACTCACAAAGACGACAAGCGCTGCTTTGTCAGTATCTTGGACCATAGACACTACCACCTCGGTCCCAGTGATTGGATCTTACTTGCACGCGCTTCAGAGCAGCGTGGAAGTCTGTAGCTTTATTTCTTCTTTTTACCTACATACCAGTTAGTTAAATAACTAGAAATGTTTTTTTAATTAATTAGTTTTTAGAATTAGACAAAGAAATCAATATTTATAAATAAAATTAATACTATTAAATACTGATAACTTATAATAATTTAATTTACTAAAAATGTTAGTAACTGTTAAATAAATTTAAATGTCTTTATACATATCTTTGTGTGGTTTGGCATAAGCACTTTCCATTCATGGATGAAGGGTAACAAAAAGAGAAATATTTTACATTTAAAATAGTTATTGAGTACAAGTATATATATTTAAGGAATTTGGGATGTATTTCTTATGAGAGATGAGTTATTTATGTATTATGATATATGAGAAAAATAGTTAATAATCATTAGATTAAAAATAAATAATTAAGATTAAAATATTTATTAAACATGTAATTTTTAATAAATATTTTAATCTTAATTATTTATTTTTAATCAAATAATCATTAATTATTATTCTTACTTTTCATAATAAATTATTATTCTCATAACATACATTCACTTTAAGAAGAGTGTCACTTAAACTATGCTTCATGAGTGTAGGGGCGGAGGGTAGTAGACGTGGGGGCCTTAACTCCTCCAAAGATTTTAATTTTGATAAATATAATATAATATTTTGTATTTAGATATAAAAATATTATAATTTATCCTCCTCAATTATTTTTTTAAAGAGGATTTTAAGTCTTTAACTAAAATATTTTAGTTTATTTCTTTACAAAAAAATTCTTTTAACTTTATATTATATTATAATAAAATGATCACAAAATAAAATAAAAAATTTTAAATAATAAAAAAATTCAAATAAATAAAATCACAAAATAAGCATAATACAAAGCACGTACACCACAATAACATTACATCTAACAAAATAACACGCAATTCATCAGAGTTAGGCATGTTCTTTTATTTTCTTAACACTCTGTTTACACGTATAACTTTTGTCCTTAGATTGTACCACACTTGTGAAGGTTGAAAAACTTGAATTTCTAATTTTTGGCAAACAAGTATTATATTTTATTTGTGAGATTGAACTTGAAATTTTTGATATTTCTGTATTATTTAGAAATGTAGTCCAATAAATGTCAAATTATAGTAAATTTAATGTTATTTTGATATTTAAAACAAAAATTATTTGCTTTATGTATTGATATATTTTTTATTTTTTTATACTTTTTTTACATATTTAAATTTTTAATTTTTTACTTCTCTATAATTTGTATTGTTGAGAAAAAAAAATTCTCTAACTCCTCCAAGAAAACCTGCCTAGCTCCGCCACTGTATATATATATATATATATTGTAATAGGACATTTAAATTCTAATTTGAAAGATTCTTATAGAGAGAAAATATCTATACTTTTGATTAAGAGTATGATATATATAATAATAATAATAATATTAAACATGGTATAAAACAGAATATACACTTAACAATTTCTTCTATATAGATTCATTTCACCAATGCTGTGTTTATAATTATAGGAACATCTTATACAAAATATAGTGGTGAGATAGTGGGTCTACATCTTTATTTCATGTTAGCTGAGGCATAAGCCAGCTTACACATAGCTTTTTCGATACATTTTTTTTATTTATAATTCAACTATAAAGATAGACACTGTTAATAAAACAAAGATATGGAGTAACTATTATATATAAAGTTGGATTTCATGCATGCATGAGAATATTAATATTTGTAGTATAATATTGCCATTTGCAATATTAGGAAATTAAATAGAGATATTTAAAAACAGTATGCATGAAAATAAATATATATTAAAATGGTGGGTGGAGGTGCATGGAGCTATGTTTCTTAGAAACTTCCTAGATGGATCCAAATAGTAAATAATGACAAAAGAAGTTAATAGTAGAATAAGAAAATGGGATTGGTGATGTTGGAAAGAAAGGAATCTTTGGTTGGCTGGGATTCACTTTTGCAAGAACCAAGGAGCTTGCTAGAAGGGTAATATTACCAAGATCTAGGGAATAAAGCACATTCAATTCAAAACCCAGAAAGAAACAAAGAAACAAAGAAAATCTCACTCTAGCGGTTGGTGGGTTCTGTGAGTCAGAAGTATAGCAGTAACTAAGTAATATTGTTATTGTTATTCTAGAACTAAGAACCAATAATATGACCATTGACCTCAGTTTCAACACTTCACACTGTTTTCTGTTGAAATTCGTTGAGCAATCAGTGGGATTAGAATTCGAAGAGGTTTCTAGTATTCCCGAAATTCTCTATCCATTTTGAAATTCGGGTCTCATTCTCTTTCCATGTCATTCATATATATACACCAAATCACTTCAAAATTTCTTCCTCAGTCAATCAACAAAAGCTTATATCAAATGAATAATTGATCAATTTTAATTTATTAAATTTAGATTCTCTTACAAGAAAACATGACGTTATTATGTAAAGAAAGATAAACATAATATATATGAATTCATAAATAATAAATATAAGTAAAATTTATTAATTAAGTATAATAAATGTCATGTATTGTGTATATCTTCACCAAACATAGTATTTAAAATTTTCTCCTAACTTGAGAGGATTAAGATCCTAATTTATTTTATATAGAATGTGTCAATCAATTTTATTGTGGTTTGCTTCGTTTATTACTTAATTATTTTTTTACTTATATCTTAAATAATTTCATAATATAAAATTATTACTAAGATAATTAAAATTTCATTTGAAAATTGAAAAACCTGATCGAGCTTCAAAACACCATTTTTAGTTAATTAATTTGTTTGGATAATCAGAACAATAATTTTAAAGCCCTATAATGAGATTGTTCATCTTTTTAATATTCACATGATACTTTTTTATTAAAAACTCACAAAAATATGACATAATAATTAAGTCAGAACATTTGAAAAAAACTGATTCAGAGAAAATCATAGTATTAAGCTGTAATTTACCCATTCAAGAATATATCATTATCATTGTTAATTCTCTCATTAATTTTTCTCTCAATATTTTGTGTTTGTTTTTTAAATTTTATACACACAAATTTTTTTTCTTTATATATATATATATATATATATATATATATAGAGAGAGAGAGAGAGAGAGAGAGAGAATTGTTAATCTTGGCAATCTTCACATTTTAAGCAAAATTAAAAAATCACTCATTTTCTTCTAAAATGTACAATAAATACAAATATATTTTAATTATTTTTTTTGAAAGATACAATAAATATAAAGTTATATAAATAATTTTAAAAAATAACTTAAATATCTTTATATTTATTATGTTCTTTAAATAAAATAACTATATTCTTATAATTAGTTTTTTTTAAATAGTACTTTTTTTATCTATTAAAAATAGAGAAATTTGTTACTTCTTATATAGTATATTACCATATTACAGGCACATGCAGAAGCAGAAGGTTGTGGGTACGATCTGAGATATGATGCTTCTTTCTCTGTCAATTTCTCTGTGTGGTTGCGGCTGCTTTCACTTTTATAAATACATATATACATTTCTCTCTCCCTCTCCCTCTCCCTCTCTCTTTCTCTTTCTCTCTCTATTGAGGGATGGTAATATGGATCCCAATCCAATCTTTTTATATTTAAAAAAATGAAGATGTTTAATTTATATATAATAAAAAATAATTAAATTATAATCATTTAAAAATAAATAAATAAATAACAAAAATAACTAAAAAAAGATTAGGTCTATTTTTTAATAATATATATGTTGATGAGGAGATGGAAAAAGAAGTAGAGAGAGAGAGAGATTCCATGGTGTTCTCAATCCTCACGTTCTACCACATGTTCTCAATCATGCAAATGTACCTTTAAACGGGAATATATTTAGATTCCCATTCTCAATTCTTATTTTAATATGAGTAGTTAATTATAGTATTTATATCATTTATATAATATTTAGTATTATTATTTATATTTTTCATTTATCTCATTCCAATATTTAATAAATAATTAAAATATTTCTATAAAAATTATAAATTATTATTATTATTATTATAAGAATAAAATTCTTATCTAAATTTGATTCTTTTCTTTCTTACACCAAACAAAATATAATATAATGGGAACATGACCCCACTCCTTTATGGTATGGGACCCATATATATCAGATCACATGAGAACTAATATATATGCCACTATCCTCTTGTATTACCGCATATATTTAAAATAAATAAATAGATAATTGCACTGAAATTCTTTAAAAATATTATTGAAATATCTGTATTTAGGGAACTTACAATTATTTAGAATAAAATTTATAAGATTTATTTTTCCTATTATTTAAAAAAAAAACTCTAGAACAGTGCATTGAACAACACTAAAGAAAAGTAAAATTTCATCAATTACTATTTTAAAATCAAGATTTTAAAAAATAATGTACTAAACATAGAATAATATTAAATAATAATAATAATAAGTTATTAAAATATTCTATAATGTAGATAAATTAATAAGTTAATTATTTAATTGAAGAAAATTGATCTATTTTGCACTTTTAAAAAATAATGCTGGTTATCAGTTTAATACTTTACAATTTTTTTGTATCATTTTTAATACTTAAAAAAATGATTTCATTCCAACTCAATATATTGTTTTTATCATCAAAAGATAGTGTTGCTATCATTTTGGGTCCAAAATAAATTGAAACAAAAGCTTACTTTCTAATACGTAATAAAGTGAAATAAAAAGTTTTTGGATTATTAATTTCTGGGTTATTAAGTTAATAATTACATCATCTTCTAAGAATCAATATATATAATTTTAATTTTTTCTATTCTTTTAATATGTTTATACAAAAATATCTCTCCTTACACCTACTTTCCTTAACTGATGAGGCATGAGGTCCCCTCTACAACTTCTATGATCTTCAATAGTCGTAATTCCAATAAACAAAAACAATAGTACAGACAAAAGAAGAAGAGAGAAAACAAATGAATAAGATGATCTTATCATTTAATTATGAAGTAGCATGTAGAAAAAGAGAAACACAGTTGCATGCATAGAGCAAAAAAGGGGAGAAATTATTGACCAAAGAGAGAATCTTTGTCACGTTTCTCTTTTAAAGTGAGCATATGGCATCCTATGGAGTTTCAAGCCCCTTTTAAGTCAATGTTGGGGGAAAAAACTGCTAAATTGCCTTATTTGTTAACCCTCCATTATCTCACTCAACTAACGTGTGGGTGTTGTTCTTGCTTTAATTTTGATTTTCATTGGACCCACATCTATATTATCACGTATGGAATCAGATATTGTGAATTAGGCTGTCTCCATCCTAATTATATTAAATTAATTATAAATGTGCATTCATAAACATATTAGATGTGAGTTCTATTGAATCTTACTTTTTTGACATGTTTATGTGTTAATTAATAATTTATTTAATCTAAAAAAATTGTATATTATGTCTAAGAATTTTTCAATGCATCAGATATTATTTACATAAACTTTATTTATAAAGTCGTATACAAATTAAAATTGTTAAAATAGCTGTAAATTAAAATGATCCCAGTTAAACATTTCTTTTGTCAAACTTAAATACAATCAATATTTATAAATGAATAATTTTTTTTTGTAAGTAATATTACTCATTTCAATATATCTACCCTAATTCAAAATTTGAAATACAGCCATTTTCTATGTATAATTGAAAGCAGTATTTCAAAATGATATTAATCCTAATTTTTTATATTTAAAATATTTTTAAGATAATAAATGCATATATTTTAAGATAATAAAATTATTTTAATTTAAGAAATAATGAAAGCTCTCTACATGCATATATAAATATATTCTCAATCAATCAATGAATTAATAAATGATTCTTGAAGAATGAATTATATTATTAGTTAGGTTTTTATACACATGCACGTGTATGAATGCAGAAAAAGTAGCAATGTCACTAATATAATATTATTTTGGAATAAAGTTGTTTATTCCAAGCATGTGGTAGAATTCCAAGTTTGGAATTAAATTTCAAAAAATAATTTGGAACTTAAAAAATTCAGACTTCAAATGAGCAACATTGTTGCTGCACTGTATATGATCAGTCTCAGCCAGATCATACTGACAACAATTTTTTTTTAAAGCAAATCCAGTAAGAGAAACAAAACAAAAAATACTTATATTAAAAATGATCAAAATAATATTGTTCTGTACTAAAAATTCATAAAAAATATGATCAAAACAACATAATTTCAGTAATAGAAAAAAAAAAGAAAACCGTTTGAATGTAAAAAACAACAAATTAATGTTGGAAAGCCGCAAAAGCTAAAACCAAAACCTAAAAACACAACAAACTTTTTTCTCATATTTTTTCTTATTAAGGAAGCTCGTCACCAAAATTCTTAAGGAAATATATATACTCTAAAATCTTCTTTGGTACCTTAACTTTTCCCCAAAATTTAAGTTTGTTCCTTAATTTTTTTGGTTTTATTAACATCTCACAATTTATACAACAATATTAATTTTGTCCCTACCATTAACTCTGTTAACCTCATTAATAAAAAAACACTGAGATATCATCCATGTGACAAGTTAATTGTTAACGTAGACATTTAATTGTCACAACATATGCTGAAAATGCCTTCTCCATTGCAATTATATAATTGTCATGACACATGCTGAACATATCACATTTGAGAAGCGGGTGCCTTCTCCATTACAACTGAAAATTTTACAGTTGTATAAGTTGTAGGACATTAATAAAACCAAAAATAGTTAAAGGACAAACTTAAAACTTAATGAAAAGTTAATGGACCAAAAGAAGACTTTATTCTACATATATATATATATTAAAATTAATAAATTTTTTTATATAATTATGAAATTATGTAATTCATTTAGTAAAACCAATTGAATTAATTGACTTGTAACTAAAGGTGTCAATATAGGTCAGGCTGGTTTATAGGGCTTACAAAACCCTAGCCCATCCCAGACCTTGGTGGCCCACCATATTTTTTTTATAATATTTTCACAAAATTACTTAATAGCTATGTCTAATTATTACTAAATTACATCAAAATTTCAATATACA
>JASKGM010067516.1:0-16650 GCA_034509205.1 Ceratonia siliqua
AATTCCCACATAAAAATTTCAGAGGCAAAGGAAATTTCATCCTACCAGGAACCCAACCAAAAGGTGGAAATTTCCCTCAGAAGCAAAACAATTTCCTGCAACTTTCTAAATCACTCATAGCACAGTTCTCACTTTCGTTGGCTCTATTTTCCCCCTTTTGCTCATTTCAGAACTCTTCCCTTTTCACCTCCGCTTCCCCTTCTTCAATATCGATGGAAAAATGGCTCTCAGAAATTCCCTTTCTTGGTAGTTTTCAAATCGTCCCCCCTCTGTAACTCTAATCTCTCTCTAATTTATAGAAGGAAATCCCCTTTTCAAACCCTAGGCCAATCGAACAGGATATTGCTACTCCTTGTAGCAAATCCCGTGGGCAGAGGGATCCTCGTCAGGAACAGCACGCTGAGTTGCAGAGACATGGGGGACCAGCAGCGCAGTAGAAGGAAAAAGGCGTGGTGGACCAACAGGGAAGTGGGTGGCTGGTCACGCATGGTAGAGATACCTGGAAGTGGGTTTAGCAGTGTGGAGTAGTGGCGTGGTGACCATCTGATTTCGGTGGCTTGCGTGAGAGAAGGACAGAGCTAGAGGTGAGCAGAGAGATGAGAGTGGCTGGAGTGAGAGGGTAATGCGGTTCCGGCGGGTTATACGGGTTATGGGCTTGGATAGGTGTTGGATCGATCCTTTTGGGCTGGATCCTCTTTGGTCTTCAGAATGAGAAGGACTTGGGCTGCTTTTTTTTTTGTTGGTGTTTTTGTGAATTTTTATTTTATTTTATTTTATATTTATATTTTTTTCTTTTCTTTGAAAATTTTTGGTCTCCTAAAAATTTAATGATTATAATTTTTTTTTAATTCTCAATTTTTTTTTGAAAGCACCTGGACAAAATCCAGTGTTTACACTTTGCCAAGAACATTCATCTAGAACAAAATCCTGAATTCAGATTCTCACATGTTTCAACATACCCAGAAAATCAAACCTCTATATACCTCCTAAATTAATTTTCATCAATGCATCAGTGGATTAGCAATTACAGAAGCATTCACGGCCTACAAAACCATCTAACCAAACAGAAAAATAGATCATATAGCCAAACAGAAAAGAAAATGAATACATATCCAATTCTGAATGTCTAAAGTAAATTCATCTGTTTCGAATCCAAAGATTACATACAAAAATAGTTATGAAATGGCAAGAAACACATGAATCAGAAATCAATTCAGCCTTAGAATTTACGAAAACAAGAAAGTGGAAACAGGATTCGAACCTATAGTGGACAGGGATGGTGTGCGTTATCCAAATCGAGAGAAAACCCAATCCCCACGATTACAGAATCCCTATCTCTATATGCACTCGGATTGCAACAAGATCTCACCTCCTATTCTCGGGAAAAAAAAATTCACTTGATTTCAGATATCCCTCCCTTCTTTAAATTCTCGATTTTCTCTCTTCTCATATGCTCTTAGTTGGTTCCCCTCTTGCTAATACTCTCGGTTACCAGTCTCTGTTGCCCTTTTTTACTATCTCCCTCTAATCAACTCCTTTCCCCATGGCGTGATTTCAAACGAAGATAAAGCAATCGAACCTCAAGTCTCCTTTCAGTTTTCTCGGCATCCTTTTATGGCTAACAAATCGAATCAATTTCTTGCCTCGAATCCCTCTTTATACGGTGTTAGACGAAGCACAAGGAGCAAACAGATTTGGTTTCCCCTTTGATGGTGAAGAAGAGAAATTATTGGCGATTTTTAGGGAAGAAAAGGGGAGAGATTCACAGCGGTTTTCAGGCGTGCATGGCTAGGGTTGGAAAAATTAGCTAGGGATGCGGAGGCAGAGGGATAATAGGGGGGAAGGGTGTTGCGGCGTGAAGTAGAGAGAAAAGAGAGCAGAGGTGAGAGGAATCGGGGAGAGGAGCAGGAAACACATTGGGAAATTTGGGTTCAGGAGGATGGCAAATCGAGTTATTGGGTTGGTTAGTGAATCGGGTTATGGGTTATGGGTCAAGTCCGGTGGGGGAGGAAAGGGCCTGAGTTAGTTTTGGTGGGCTAGGCTCCCCTCTCCTTTTTTTTTGTTAGTGTATTGGGCTGGTAGAAAAAAAAGAAAAGGGTTTTGGACTTTTTTTTTTCCTTTCTTCCTCTTTTTTTGTTTATTTTAATTAATTAATTTAATAATTTTTTTCTCTTTTTATAATATATATTTTTTATTTCCCTCTTCTCTTATCATTTTATCATTTTGATTACTTTTAATTTATATATTATTTTTAATTGTTACCATTTATCTCTTTGTTATCTTTTTGTAATTTTCTATTTTTCTATCTTTGATTTCTTTTTATCTTTTTTTGTTATTTTTCCTTTTTAAGAAACACTTGTACAAAATTAAGTGTTCACAATTCCTAAATAAGAGAGATCGCTCTTGAACCAAATTGTGTACCAGAATCTTGGCATATAATTCCAGCCAAAAAAACCAAATACTAAGCTCAGTTTCAAACCCAGCTCCTTCAAGTGCTGCTAGTGCCTCCAGTTGGGAAACATTAGAAAATGCCCTTTATCTTCTTTTGTTTTGTCAGAAAATAAATTTGTTTTAAAAAACTTTTTTGAAAAATATATTTCTATAGCAAAGTTTTTTAGTGTTTGTTTCATTAAAAAAAATTATGTAGAAAATCTTTTTTTTTTATATTACATGAAACTGTTTTTGGGACGACGGTTGGTAATACAACAATGAAAGCTAAAAATAAAGTTTGACAAAAACTTCTCTTCATGGTTTCTAAGGATACTACCCATTGCTCCATCGGAAGTAGAGGAATAGGTTGCATTAATGTTCAGTTTGATAAAGGGAGCTTCAGGTCTCAATCACCAAGCATGGCCTTTGCTGATAGATTCTTGAGCCTTTTTATCGTTATTTCGCGTAGCTCTTCCTAGAGCTTTGAGGCATTTGGCCAAACATATATGGCTGAGCTAATCTTATTATACCAAGTCGAAGGTGATTTCATATATATATTCCAAATCAGGTGGGCCTCTATCGAGAAAATACTAAGCTCCCTTGAACTCCATTGGTCTGTAACTTGAGAAAATCATTCCACAAAAGTGATAAAATTACTGGCTTTGGGCAAATATATGATTGTAGCATTCAGGTGCAAGCCCATAAAGGAAGCAGTTGCCTGAAATACTCATACCCCGAGCATTTAGAGCTTGAATGATAGGGAGAATATTCCCACACGCCTAGGAAAGGAAGACCTTATATTTGTTGGGAAGAGGAGCGCATTCCAAATTATTCCCTAGACAACATACTGGAGTAAGTGCCAACGTTGTTTTGCTAGCAATGCTTGATTAAAGGTCTCTATTTCTCTGATGCCAATTCTACCTAACTTCTTCGAGACTAAAGTTTCTACCAACTAAGCCAGTGAATTTTAGAGTCATTTGAATTATTCCCCACTAGAGTTTAGCCGTCATTTGGGAATTAGGATAAATTGTTGCATAAGACCTTGGGAAGTTGGAAACATGAGCTCATAGAATAAGTGGGAATAGATTGAGCTGCCACCTTAATGAGTACTTCTTTCCCTACCTTAGATAAAAGCTTCTTTTTCCACCCTTGAAGTTGTTTCCACACATTTTCGTTAACCGACTTAAGGTAGAACTTTTGCTTCCACCCACTATAGTAGGAAGGCCAAAGTATTTGTCACTAAAAGTTATTTTATCCACCTGGAGCAGAGACATTATTGCCTCCCTATGTCCATCAGAAATGTTTGAGTTGATAAAGATAGATGATTTTTCAGTAGTAATTTTTTGTCCAGAACATGACTCAAAGTCATCTAGAATTTTGCAAAGTTTTGAGCAATTATTCAAATATACTTTTAGGAAATCAAGCTATCATCAGCATAAATCAAATGTGACATACTAGGGGTATTTCTACATACCTTAATACCTTCACATCTTAAATTAGATTCTCCCTTTCACCATTTATCATAAGTATAGTGAGGCCCTCAGCACAAGGAAGAAACAAATATGGCGGTAAGTGTTCTCCTTATAGTGACCCTCGTGTAGGAATGAAAGGACAATAATCTTCCCCCTTCACTGCAACAATGAAGGACCTGGTAGTAACACATTTCATTATGAGGCTGATCCACCTCTCATCAAATTCCAACAGCCCCATCATAGCATCAAGAAAGCTCTACTCAACTAATTTCTTCAATAAAGACCCCATGATATGAAAAATATAGCCTTTGTAACATTATGGGTCTAGGATATTCCAAAAGGTTTGGTAGAACATAGCAGGGAAATCATCCGGACCCGGTACTTTTACTGGTTATGTTTGAAAGAAAGCTACGTTAACTTCTTCAGGAGTAAATTCTGCTACTAATTTTTACAAGAGTAAGAAAAGAGAAAATATTTTAAAAATAATCAATAGCAACCTTGCCTATTTTCTCTAGATGATTTTGCCACTCAACCTCCGAATCTTTAATTCTTCGAATGCCATTTCTTTCGTGTCCTTAAGAAGGTATAGAATGGAAGAAGTTAGTGTTCGGTCCCCTTCTTTTAACCATTATCCACACGAGCTTTGCCACCACACATTAATTCTCCCGTTCTACAGTTCATGTAGATCTTTTTCAAAAGATTTCAAGGGCTGCGCTAGGGTCGAATTAGATGGAGCTAAATATGCTTTTTCTTTGCATCCTGAAGGTCCTTGATGCTTCTCCTTATATGACCAAATATAGTGTTATTCCACACCCTTGGCCGGGTTGGTTCTAGTAACATCAAACTTGAGCTGAACATTTTCCTTCGCAATTTAACCACAATTCAAACCCTAATTATTTTCGACAATCAATTTGCAATCCTTATGCCTACATCGCATATGCTCAAAATGAAACTGTCTGAATTTTCTACTTCTATTTGATGCTACACTACACTTGCCATAAAAATCAATGAGGATGGAAAGATGATGTGAACTACCCTTGCGCAAATGGAGTATAGATTATTGGGAAATAAATTTTCAATACTACTAGAAGCCACTGCCATGTCTAGTCAACCTTTTGCCAAGTATAGTCGACCTTTGACATTGTCACCACTTTGTTTGGAAGCACAAAGAATCTCATTTAATGACCTGCAACCAGTTATGGGACATCAAAGTTAAATTTAATGGTTTAGAGGCTTTGCCAACTGTGATATTGGAGATTAATTACTAGCATTCCATAATGTAATGCATCATTTACCATTGGGAACATCATCAACAGTTACATCCACATGATACTTTGACACAGTGATAAAGAAATAGCAAAATCAGAAATTCACACAAGCATCAAAACTCCCCGATGGCCATAGCATGGTATAACAAGACCATTAGAAAATCCAATCTTGCTTTCACACTATTTACCTCACTTGTTGTTAACTTCATCTCACAAAGAAACACCAGCTTGAGAGCTTTTTGCTTTAGATAAAGGTGTAGAGAACGAACTGCGTAAGGTTTCCTAAACCCCCAACTGTTCCAAAATAATATTTTCATGACTGTCGATGTGACTGGTGGCCAATCTCTGCTGATGAAATGAAAATTTCAACTAGTGGCTCCACCTCCCTTAGCATCTTTTTAGCTACCTGCCTCTTTGCAATCTACATCATCCTATCCAGTACCACTTGCATGGCCCCAAACATCCTTTTCAATCCCTCAAACACTTGGTAAAACAGCTTGGCATTCTCTGGAGGTGAGCGCTCTAGGTGCTTCCATCTTTTTCCTTTCATAACGCCCCGCGCCTAATATTTCAAAGTACTTCCTACCACAGAATCATGATTTTTCGTCAAAAGCTTAGGTGGGCAACTGGGAGTGAGTACATTAGGCTTCAGTCTATAAGCATGTGAAGACTTCGAAGGGACATAAC
Organism: Ceratonia siliqua; assembly: GCA_034509205.1. Taxonomy (NCBI): domain Eukaryota; kingdom Viridiplantae; phylum Streptophyta; class Magnoliopsida; order Fabales; family Fabaceae; genus Ceratonia; species Ceratonia siliqua. Next base: position 5,858 of record JASKGM010067516.1, read on the forward strand.
CCATCTCAATGTCAGCCGCATGCATCAAGTTGCCACTTGGACAATAGATAGACTTGTTGCCATGCTCCCTGAAATATGGTTCAACATTGTTAGAAAGTGATGCACATTCTCCAGAAGCTTCTGCACTAAACCAGCAAGTCGGATGCAAAAAGAAAAACTACAAGGGCTGATAAGAGAAAAGTGTAGAAGCAATACAGCTGTAAAGTTGTAAAGAAAAGTTGTAAATAAAATATAGAAATATCTAAGAGAAACCGACTTACCAAGGTCGGCAAAACGGCTATAAATAGCGATGTAAACCCATGTCTATTGAATAAGAGATAAAGTTAGCAGTAATTTCTTCTACAAAGTTTCTCTTTGTCAACTACATACTTTTTCATTCTTGTTCTCATTTACCAATAGAAAATAGAGTACTACGTCCCACCTTCTCAATCCTTAGAATTTTATCAACTACCAGCTAGTCTTTACTACATCCCAAATATTCAAATATTTTCCATAAACTAACAAGCATCTAGTAACCGAGTTTCACTACTTCGATCATTCCCTATAAGTTCCTTCTCCTCACCTACTAATTCCATTGTATCCTTCTCAAGCTACCCACTAAAATTGCTCGAGATCAAAGTCTCCTCCCCTTGGCCCCGGGTACTTCTTCCATCAACACTTTCATCCCTTACTTGGCCCAAATTCTTTTCATATACTGATAATGTGGTTAGCTTCTCCAGATTTGAGTTGGTATTTCTAGTAAATAGACTTTCATTGCATTTGTTTTCATGAGTTTTGCTATGGTAAGTCGAGGGTGGTTTATTTTCTTTCCCACCATCTACCTTCCTTCCAAACCATATGAATCAACCCAAAAGGTGTCTTCCACGTTAGCTGATATCATGAATCCTTCCCTAAGTGCTTTGTAAATTTCCATTTCAATGAAAGCCTTCAAGGAAATGTTTTGATTGCCATGGACTGAGTAAATACCTACCTCCTTAACCTTGCCCAAGAGACCACCTATTTTCCTCCATATACCTTTAATTCTACAATGAGGTGCGGCACCCCACATTTGAACCCATATCTTCAACATTTCAAACCCTTGGCATAATTTCTCCAGATCCCTCACCCATCTCTGCATGATGATCCAATTGTTGTGGTGAAGCCAATGATGCCTCTAACCACCATTTGCAAATCCCCTTTATTATCATAAAAGAATTGAAAGAGCTTGGGCCTAAGCTATAGCTCCACCCTAAAACCTTTAGGTGTACCCCAAACATTGCCCAATCACTACCTCTAATGCACCCTTGTTAGAAATTTGAGAGAAAAGGGATGAGAGTTTTCTAGTGCAAGAGGCTAGTTTATTCAGCTTCTCATTCATATTAGAAATATATACACTAGTTTGCAAGTACAGGTAGATAAATTCCTTATTCTGCTGATAATATATTGCTTCACTCAATAACCGAACCCAAAAATTTGAATTACCTCAGTTTTAGAGCAACACTACTGACTAAAGCTGACATAAACAATAAAAGAAGGATTACTTGCTAACTTAGAGTTTCTAGGAAAGTCTCAAAGTCTTAACACTCCTCCTTGAGATTTTTCTTGAAAACTCCAAGCTTTGATGTTAGGAATTTGAATATGGCTTTGGGAATTGCCTTTTGATGTTTTGCCACTTCTCCTTGCACTTGTTTGTAGAATGTTTGTAGCCTAAATTATGCTTTCCTTGAGATACCTCCTCTCATATAGATCCTTTGCGTCCCACAAGACAAAACTTATGTTCTAATGAAGTTTTTAGAGTTAGGAGTGCTTGTACTTCAACTTCTGGCCAACCGTTGTTGCTCAGATAACTTTTGAAGTCTTTTTGTATGTTTGTCTTTCTTTCATCCTCTGCTCTTAAGCTTATTGCTGCTGGTTGGGAGATTTGAATTTTATTATCCAGCAGATTTTGGATAACTGATATAAGGACTAAATTCTGAATTTTTTTCTTTAATTTTGGCCTTTCGTTTCTTTTAGTTCTTTCCATCTGCTTTTGTTTCTAAACTTTATCTCTGTTCACTCTTTCCTTTTCCTTGTTTCCTATCAAATCCACTAATATTTTATGGACTTGCTCTTGCCTTTTCCAAGACTTTCATTACTAAACTTTCTTCTACAGCATGGTAGGCATGATTTGTAGGATTTTCCCACTCAACTGGAAAATTTCTATCTTGCATTTTCACAGTCATTAACTCAGCCAAATGGACCAAATATAATGCAAGACATTATATTATACTTTTCAAGAATTTGTCCCACACTTAACAAATTTTAACTGATATTAGGTACATAAAGAACATCTGAAATGAACTTAATACTTGAAAATGTTTTCACAGGTGCTATACCTTTTCCTTTGACATCTAGGTAGTCTCCATTGCCATTCTTGACTTTGCAGTTGTAGGACTTGTCAAGTTCTTTGCAGGTGGCAGCATCATGGGTGATATGATTTATGCAGCCAATATCCACAAGCCATGCATCCTTTTCTTTATTTTTTGCATAGCAAGTGACAGTAAACAGATGTTCTTCATCTTGATCTTGGTTATTAGTAGCTTGAGCATGTTGTTCTAGATGGTTTCCTTTGTTTTTGCACACTTTTTCAACATGTCCATGTCGGTTGCAGCCTTTGCAAATTATCTAAACCAATACAATTTTTCGGCATGATTTCTTTTCTTATAGTGTAGACAAGTTGGGTACTTCCCCTTCCTTTTCTAATGCTTGCAATCTTCTCTTTCGTTTTTGCTTGAAATGCTCCCTTAGTTGAGTCTTCATGCCTTATTGCTGTTCTTTGTTCTTGTGCTTGCAAGGAGTTTATCAACTTTGTCAATGTAAGCTGAAAGAGGTCATTTGAGTCTTCAGTAGAGGAAATTTTAGCTTTAAACCTCTCTAGTACACTAACAAGGACTTTTTCTACAATTCTTCTTTCAGTTAACTCTTCTCTAAGCAACCTAATTTGATTTACAACAGCCATGAGTCTGTCTAAATATTCTTTGATAGTCTCGCTATCCTCATCCTAAGAACTTCAAACTCTCTCCTTAAGTTCAACACTTGCATTAGTCTAGTCTTACACTCCCTTAAAAGCTCCACCTTCAACTTATCCCAAGCGTCTTTCTCTGTTTCAGAAGCCATTATTCTTGTGAATATCTCAATTGACACATTTGACTGGATGCAAGCCAAAGCTTTGTATCTTTTGGCACATTCCTTATATGTCGTTTGATTTGAGCAAGTGTTGGATTTCCTCTTAAGGAAGATGGATCCCTTCCTGATTCCACCACTTACCACCAATCAAATGCTCTTAAATATGCCTTCATCTTGACTGCCCATATTTGGTAGTCTTGCCTTGTAAATTCTGAAGGTAGAGGAGTTGAGAAACAAGTTGATGCCATGGCTGGTTCTTAGTTCTTTTTTTTTTTTTTTAACTTTTGAAGAAGCCTTGCTGGTTTTCTCTTACACTCACAGTCCCTCAAAGATCAATGGAGCTATGATACCATGTTAGAAATTTGAGAGGAAAGAGATGAGAGTTTTCTGGTGAAAGAAACTAATTCATTTAGCTTCTCATTCATATTAGAAGATTGAGTTATTTAATGTCAGCTTCTAATCAAAGTTTGTCCAAGTTCATTTATTCCACTCATTTCTTTGAACACCCATAATCTCATCCTACTCTTGGTTATGCCAAGAGTAAGAAGATTATTTGATTAATCTTTTGGTGTTCTACGAGAATACCTTAATAATTTATATTGTTATTAATTCCCTATGGAAAAGTGAAACTTTAAAACTTGACTAATCTATTGTTTTGTTAGTCACTTTATTGTCTAGGAGACAATTATGAGAAGGAGCTAATGAATGTAACCTTCTATATAATCATGGTTATAATTACATAGAAGAGTTAAAATTACTATACTGTGTATCATATATGTTCAGTCAAGAGAAATGGTTCAAGTTCATTTACATATGCAAGTTTCTTTTTGCCTATCACTGTTTGGTTTAAACTCTGGGTTATTGAAATGCATTAGAATTTGTCTATATTTATTTATTTGAGAAATGCACAAAAGTTTCTAGCTTCACGTGGGTGTTTAAGAATGTAGCAAAAATGGTGCATTGGGATGGTTTAGGTTCACAACTTACCGTGTAAAAGTGGCTGTGTAAACAGCAAGGGGAAGTATAATAGGTCCAAACCATATTAGACTAATGCTATTGTTTGATTTGTTTTGTTTGATCTTATTATTCTAGCTGCTAGATAGAGCACCGTCAAGAACAGTCCAGGTTTTGACACCTAGCAATCAAGCTGACACCCAAGTTTTCTGAGCCATTGATATCTGATTCTATGAACCCTGATGCTATGGTGGATCGAATGGTGCACAACATGGAGACGCAGTTCAAGAAGAGCACAAATTTGCAGACCCGTTAGATAAATTTCCCCATTTGTGTCCTTATTTATGTCTTTTTCCCATTTTGAATTTGTGCAAGAGCACCCTTATCAATTCGTCTATCAATCTCGGGGTTTTTGTTAAAGTGAATGAAGCTTTTGACTTGTGTCACGTGATAGCTTCCCGAAGACTTCATAGATTATTTATGTTGCCTTTGTCTTTCATGTATTTTCATTATATCTGGTGTATCCTCCTTTTGAAGGACTAGTTATCTTTTAGCTTTTTTTATGCATGTTGCTTAATGTAGCCTTTTGCTTAGTTCTGTTTTAGCTGTTATTGTAGCCCTTAAGTTGTATGCTAATATATTGTGAAGTTCAACAAGTAATGAATTGATGCTGCTGTTCAAAATTTGTGTTGTAATTTCTCTCTTATTCTTACTGTGTTCGAGTTCTATCTCTCACAAGTGGTATTAGAGCTCACTGATCTTGCAGGATCTATATTTGAAACTCAACCAAATGGTGTCCAACAGTTTGTGTTCTTCATTACCCATTTTCATGGAAGAAAATTATGTTATTTAGGCAGTGAAGATGAAAATTTATCTTAGAGCCTTTGATCTTTGGGATGTAGTGGTGACTGAAAGAGAACCTCCACCTCTACCTAACAATCCTATAGTTGCTCAAATCAAACATCATGAAGAAGAAGTTACTAAAAGGTACAAAGCTGTCACCTGTATTCATCAAGCAGTTACTAAAGAGCTATTTGTGAGGATAATGCCATGTGAGACTGCAAAAGAAGCTTGGGAAACTCTTAAGGAGGAGTTTTACAGGAGCACAAGGATGAGACAAATGCAGGTTCTAAACCTGAGGAGAGAATTTGAGATGTTGAAAAAGGAGTCTGAATCAGTCAAGGATTATTCTTCAAGGATATTAAACACAGTTAACATAATAAGGTGAATGGGTAAAGAGCTTAGTGACTAAAGGATTGTTGAACAGGTGCTAGAAACCTTGCTAGAGAGATTTGAAATTTTATCCTTAGAATACTCTAAAGATATATCTCAACTCACTCTCTCAGAGCTTGTAAATGCATTCTAAGCTCAAGAATAGAGGAGATCATACAGACAGGAAGATACTACTGAGAAGGCACTTTTGATGAGGCATAAAGAGAGGGATGGCAAGATAAATAGTGATGACAGATCCTTCAGAGACAAAGGAGGAGATAAGGGGAAGCAAGAAAAGAATACAAAGGAGGAGATAAGGGGAAGCAAGAAAAGAATACGAGAAATTTCTCGTTGTAACCACTACAAGAGGACAAATCATAAAGAAGTGGGCTACTGGCTTAAAGACAAGACAGGTCAGTCAATTAGGTGCAGATATTACAAGGGAAATGGGCACATGGAAAAATCATGTAGACTAAAACAACATCACTAACTAGAAGATGCTGAGACACAACAAGCAATATGATAGAAACCAAAAATGATGAAGAGCTGCTGTTTATGGCTAAGACAAATGATGACTTGAAGGATGAAGAAAGCTGGTACCTAGACAGTAGGTGTACGAAGCACATGATAGGTAATCCTAACTTATTTACCAATGTAGAGAAAGTAAAGGGATTAGTAAAAATAGGGAATGGAGAAAGGGTTAAGATTCAATGAAGAGGCATAGTGAGGGTAAAGACTCTCTTTGGCACAAAATTCATTTTTGAAATTTTAGATGTACCAAACTTAGATCAAAATTTTCTAAGTGTTGGTCAAATGATCTAAAAAGGTCATTCACTTATATTCAAGGATACTGGGTGCATAGATTATGATAATGAAGGAAAAAACCTAATGGAGATTGAAATGCACAAAAGGTGTTTTCTAGTAAGATGGAATGCAGTGGAGGAAAAATGCTGTAATGCTGTGATATTGAATCAGAAAGCAAGACTTGGCATAAAAGGTTAGGGCATTGCAATAAAGTCCTACAACTAGCTTAAAGAAAGGAAATGGTGTTAGGCCTACCCTACATTGTAGCTGAAACTGAGTTATGCCATGGTTGGCAACTGGGAAAACAAAGTAGAAACCCATTTCTAGCTTCTGCTACCTGGAGAGCTAAGGAGAAGCTTCAACTTGTCCATATAGATGTATGTAGACCTATTTCATAACCTTCCTTGAATGGCAGCAGGATTTCCTTCTATTCATAGATGATTTTTCAAGCTTAACTTGGATTTATTTCCTAAAGGAGAAGAGTGAAGTTTTCTCTATGTTTAAGAAACTTGAAGTTTTAGTAGAAACTCAATGTGGTCATAACCTTAAAGTTCTAAGCTCAGATAATGGAGGTGAATTTTGTTATAAAAGTTTCAATGAATATTGTGAATTGCAAGGAATTAAACATTAATTGACCACTGCCTACTCACCCCAACAGAATGGGGAGGCAGAGAGGAAAAATAGATCCATTCTTGAAATGGCAAGATGCATGATTCATGAGAAGAATTTACCAAAGTATCTATGGGCTGAAGTTGCAAACATAGTAGTTTATTTGCTAAATAAGCTACCCACAAAAGCTCTAGAAAACAAAACTCCAAGAAGCCTGGTATGAAATCAAACCTGTTGTAAGTCACCTGAGAATCTTTGGGTCTCTATATTTGTACATTACATTTCGAATAGTTGATATACATTTGATTCTTTCTATTTAATTTTTTTATGCTGTTAATTTAAATTGTAATTTCATGTATAAAAAATATAATTTTTAAAATTTTTTATAAATAAAAAAACTATTAATAATTAATTAAATTATTATTTATACATATATTTTATTTATTTATTTATAATTTTCTATTTAAATAATTTTTTATTAATTTCTTTGTCTCGTGGATTCTCTAATGATTTTAATTTGTGAGCAACTTTCTTTCTCACAAACCCATATTGTGAGATATTTAATTTATCCAACGGATTGTCTAGTGTGTGTTCCATGAGAGAATGTTACAAAATTATCTTTTTGGCTTCATCTCGTCACATCACGGTATGGTTTCTGTGAGACACGTGTGTATCACGGATGCTTTCACGATTGTTACACGTGAGACATTTAATTTATCTGATGGATTGTCTCACGGTTTCATTCCATGAGTGAATGTGACGAAAATAATTATTTGGTTTCCTCTCTCGTGAAATCTCACAGAATGTGTCTGTGAGACATTCCCCACGGTAAAGTGTTTGTTAGAGGTTTTTTGAGAACAAATTGTTGATATCTCACGATTTCCTCCTCCTTTTCTCTTAGCATTCAAACATTTTCCCACAACAAGACCTTTTCTCACGGTTGGTTTTCGTGTAAGACAATCTGTTAGAGTCATTCCATTATTCTCTCGGTCAAAATTCAGTTGGAGAGTCCATGAAAAACCTTGTTCCCACTGAAATTAGGTTTTCTCATGGTTGTTTTCTATGAGAAAATGTGTTTTCTTATAGTGTGTTCCTATGACTATGATGAGACTCACAACTATCTATCAAACATTATCCAACTGCTAGATATATTTGTGGTGTACTTTCTTTTATCCAAAAAACGAGTGTAGAATTTTTTTCTTTCGTATCTTTTCTTATTGTAAATTGCATGTAATTGACAATCAAATTGTTAGAGTATCCGAGATTACTTTCTTACAACTAAAATTTATGGTATCAAACGATATTAAAAAAAAAACAATGTAGAGGGACATTATGGGTTTATTGAAATATATAAGGATGATAGAAGCAAATTGCTTCTACATTCTCATTAACACCTTGAACTCCCATCATATTTGGATATCATACAAAAGCAAAAGTAAAGGAAATATGAAGTTTTCTATTGATATCATGCTTCATCTAAACTTACCTCTCCCTTGACTTTTGCAAACAATTTATCTTGATTTTGTTTAAGAAAGCTACAAAATTTTTCATGTCCAATTGCTCTTTTGCCAAATCAGCACAACAATTTAAGGCGAAATTCATTATTGACGAGATTGAAGATAACCTTATACCATAGTACTGGTTATACCTTAGTGACAAAGTATAATCCACAACTTGAATCATTGTATTGGACATTGACTCACTAACCCAATATTTCAAGCTTAATCCTGAAACAAACATGTCATTTGTTGGCGTCGTCCTCGTAAATGTTTCCATGAGCACAATACCATAGCTATACACATCTCCTTTTACAGAAACAATTCCTTTAGACCCATGTTTTGCATATCAATTTCATATGGCATTCATGTCACCATCGTATAAGATTAGATGAATATGAATTACAATGGTAAAAAAATCTTAATCCACTTATAGATTTGTACAACAATGCATATATTCTAATTTTACACATTGGTGGTGTCATTAGTTTCAATTGTAAATGTCTCTGCGTCAAAGACAATAACAAAGATAGTGAAGATAGATGCATATATAGTTATTTATGGTTAAAGGATCTAGTGTAATGCCAAGTGTAGCAAATGTCTTCTTGTATGTTTTAAATTGTCTTTCACTTAAGAGTTTAGAAACAAAATGAAAGTGTAGAGACCTGAATGACACGTTAGCATCCGTTAGTCTTAGTTAGCAAATTTTTAATGACTTCAGACAACTGATGATGGCAAGGACTTGTTTGGAAACGAAATGAAAATGTAGGGATCCATTTGGAAATAATCAATTATAGGGACTAAAAGCATAATTAAGCCTAAAACTATTCATGGATATTCTAAACTTGTAAGTATTTTAAAATTTATATATAAAAAATTTAAACAAAATATATATTTAGAAAATTAATGTTTATGTGTTAGGTAAGACATATATAGTACATAAATGGATTTCTAAATTAAAAAAATTAATATACCACTTATTAGACACCAACTAATAAGGTTTTAGAAAACCTACGTACAGACAATTTATCATTAGTTACAAATATAAACAAAAATATGCTATGTGATAAAAAAATATGCTATTGCATGGTGCATTTACTCACTTACCCAACTTTTCAAGCTCAATCTTGATATGAACGTCTCTTTTGTTGGCTTTTTTCTTTTAAACATCTCTATTAGTATTATCCCATAGCTATAGTCTACTATTGTAGAAGCAACTCCAATGAATCCATAGTCTACATATTAATTTAACTACTAATAGTCAAGTTCTTTTCACTCATTATATGATATAGAAATAAGGGTTATACTTGAATCTTTCTTGAGATGAGCTTAATGTCATAAATTAAATTCCTATTCCTTTTCATTTTTCCACTGGGCACTCCCAAGTCAAGGACCACTTATAACAAATGATATAATCCTAAATAATGATTACTGGACTAAAATTCATTGCTATATGTATTTTCAAATTGCTTTGCAACTCCAAAATAAATTAAAGGCATTTACAAGGGTGCTAAAATATATATATATATATATATATATATATATATATATATCACATGAATCACTCTTAATATTTAAGATTGAAGTGAGGTTAATGTCATAAATTAGATTCCTACCCATTTTCATTTTTTCGCTCAACACTTCCAAGTCCTGGGCTTCTTATAACAAAAAATGATCCTAAATAATAATTAATGGACTAAAAGTAATTGCTATATATATTTAATTGATCACTCCATCTAAGAATTAACACTATTATACATCTTGATATTTTATGATAGAATGTAATTTTCTTTGATCCAATTGTTGAATGAAAAGCAATTATAACTAAATAGCTAATTATTTATTATATTTTCAAAATATGTTGTACGTTAAAAATAGAAGAGTAAAATACTTTAGTCTCTCTTCAATTTTTATGATTTTGTTCATACCTCTCCCTTATTTCTAAAAGTTAATCAAATCTCCTTTACATTTTAAAAATGTACGTACTACACATAACTCCAATTAAAAAAATATAAAATCTCTTCAAAAATATGAATTGTTCAATGAATAACTCTATAATTAAAAAAAATTAAAGTTGTATATATGCTAATAAGATCATAAAACTTAATTGTTTTATATGCAATATGATGACTGACTCATGTTGTTAACAAAGATGTTAGTTTTTTCTACAAAACAGGATGGAAGTAATATATAACTTTCGACAACTTTAGAAGGGTTAATGTAATTTTCTCTATTGCAAAACTTCAAAATCAATCTACTTAGGACCCTTCGCATTGTCTTTTTGTTTTTGGAAAAAAATGTATTTTTTTCAAATAAAAATGACTTTTGAAGAGATTATAAGTGTTTGGATAGACTTAAAAAAAGAAAAAGTTCAAAAAAAGGAGATTTTTAACTTTAATAAGAAGGTAATCTATTGTAAGAAAGATTTAAATATTAAGATAAATAAGTGACTCTAAGGACTTTGTGATAACTGCCAAGGCTATCAAATTATATCATATATATCCAATCTACCAACATAACACTAACTGTAGTATGTGGTAACACTAGGTCGAACCCTTGGACTACTCTGACTAT